>VZTV01056016.1:0-13534 GCA_013400875.1 Anhinga rufa
GGGTGGTGGTGGGGAGAGATCGCCATCAAAAAACAAAACCTTTTTTGTAACTTGTTATTTACTCTGGCTCAGAGTGACCTACTAAATGAGTCACTGTTGCACTCTGGTGTATTTAGAAGTATTTAGGCTTATGTACACAAATACTCTGGTCCTGTAGGACCTTGTTTCCCTGGGAGGTGTGGCAATGAAACCCACAGAAGCAGAATTAGGAAGACAAGAGGGTTGTGAGCTGTCTCCAAAGGGACAAGAATTTGGAGGAGAACAATGCAACTCCTTTCAATGCTGCACTGAGACAAAGGACCAGGCAGCAATCAAGGGGCAGGCTGGTGTTTAGCCCAGCTCTCAGGGAGCTGCACAAGACCTTAAAACAGCTGCACACCCTGGCAGACACCCACAAAACATATGAAAGCCACTCGAGCCTGCAGGAGGCCATGCTAGAAGGTCAGGGCACAGCCTGACCTCAACATCCCTCTCCCCAAACCCAACAGCAGCCCATGAGAAAGCAATGCGGCCACCCTGCTCAATAGGGAGGGGGGCAGAGGAGGCCAAAAACGCCAAAGTGAGCTTTTTCCCCTCACTCATCACTTAAAAGGTAAGTAGGTGACTGGTACAGGTAACATCAGCGAGAGAAGGGTAAATAAATGTTAAAAAAACTAACAGCCTGAATGAGCAGATTAGATAGCACTTAGAGTAATGTGTTGCTAATTTGGCTGAACCTGATGAACATCTGTCTAGCATATGTGAAAAACTGCCTGAAACAGTCTCAGACACGTTAGCAGTTACTTTCAAGAAGGACAGCTAGGGCCTGGTGAGCCACCAACAATGGGAATAGCATAAGTACAGGATCTGTGTTTAAAAGAAGTGGGGAAGGGAGAAAGGACATGAGTAAAAGCTCAGCAACTTTACCCTCAACTTCCAAAAAGAAGAAACATTCTGGAAAAAAGTAAACTTGTTCTAGGCACTGAAATGAAAAACAAGAAGCCGAATAACAGCCAGTATGATGGTTTAAGAGTGTTAGTGCAGGGGAGAAGCAGTAGCTGTTGCATATTTTGACTTTTTGACTTTAGGTTTTTGACATTGTCTTGTGTAGCATTCTTATGAGTAAGCAGAACAAAAAAGAAACCATCTAGACAGAGATAGGCTAGCATAGGTACAAAATAAAAACAAAACAAAACAAAGCTCTAAAACTGTATTCAAAGAGTAGTTATAAAGGATCCCCGTCCAAATGGAAGAGGTACCAAGCAGTATTATACGGAGATTCATCCTCAATCTGTATCTAATTTTCCAAGCATTTTTGTTTATACTATGGATGATGGAATACACAGTATGCTTGTTAAATTTGCAGATGACATGAAATGGAGAGGGGAAACAGATATACTTAGAGACAGGATTGGAACTGAAAATGCTCTTGATAAACTGGAAAATTCTGAGAACAGCTGGATGAACTTCAATATGTGCAGAAACAATCAGCTGCCCAGCGTCCAGCAACAGCTGGCTCAGTAGAAAATTATTTAGAAAATATCTGGGGAATATGATGGATGGCATGGCCAACACAAAGCGTCAGTATGGTGAGCAGGACAAAAGCTCACCATTCTGGGATACACAGGCTAGTGTTTAACACACAGCAAGTGGGAATACTCCTGCTAGTGTGCCCAGCACAGAAGAGGTTTCAGCCAATGTTATGCCCAGTTTCAGGCACTGCTCTTCAGGAAAGATTTAGGACAACTGGAGGATTCCAGAAGAGGGTCAGTTGAAACCACAAATGAGAAGAAAATACATGTGGGTGGAAGAATTTAGTTTAGCCTGAAGAAGAGACCAAATGAGGGAGGTATAGCAGAAAACATGCTTGTAGCATGACTGCAAAGATTTTAGGAGTTCAGGTGTAAAAAAACCATCCCCAGTGTTACAGAGTATGCCTTGCTTTTCCCAGTTTCCAAATGAGCAGCCAAGAGCAGATTCTAACTGCTCTTGCTACCCAGGAAAACTGAATAGACACAGCCAGAAAGTCAAATCCTGACCTGTCAGCCTAGACGGTATGATAACCCACAGAATCCCCTCGCTATTAAATGGTATTTGAAGCACATATTTAAATGTGATGGAGTTGGAGCCTTGATTTACATACCAAGGAACAATAAATTTAAGTGGGATTGGCTCACTGGATGAAGGACCACTGGGGAGAAGTAGGAGAAAACGTGTGGTTTTAGGTAGCACAGAGTAAGTTTTATAAACTGACATCTAATAAGGCAGAGCTATATTATTCCTTCAACAATATGATAGAGAGAGTGAAGGGGAGGGGGGAAAGAAACCATTTAGTTTCCCTTCCTGTCACTCCATTCTTATCTCTGTTTCTTTTTTAATTGTCACGTCTAATTCTAGAACTGTTTAATTGTTCCCATGATTGACTTGTGCTGGAGGGATGGGAATGAGCACAATAATAAGGTCGTGATTTTTTTCATAGAAACATGCAAGAGGAAGAGCATATTGAAGTATGTTGAGTAGAGGAGAAGCAGTGGCAGCTGCTACTGAGAAGGATCTGCCTAGTTGATTATATTCGCTCCTCTTTTCTGTCTTTAAACAGACACAAAACATCATCGTTATTTGGAATTGCAACAGTAGGCTGGCTAGGTACAGGGCAGAAAAGGAGACTAATTGTGTTTTGCCATTCAGAATATAGCCTGGGATGGCTTTGAGGGGAAGTCTAGAGCTGGATTGGGATAAGTTCATACTCAGATGCTGTCCTTTCATTTCCTCTCTGGGTGGACCACAGCAGTCTGAAAAACCTTAACACAAAAGCAGCCTTGAGTTTAGCCCTCATTTAGGCTGAAGTGAGGCTCTAAGTGAGTAGGAGATAAGGCAAAGTACAAGGTAAGGCATGAAGCAAAAGAAAGCAAATTGTCTGTTATAAAATGGTTTTCTTGAACAGTTCAGGAGCAGGAGTTCTCTAATTGTCTCCTTAGTGACTCCGTCAATGAGCACATAGCAGAGGTGAACACATCAAGGCCTGCTAGGGGATAGGTCTGCATCCTGTCGCTATCATTTCTGGTGGGAAGTAGGAAGCTGATAGGAAAGTGAAAATTTCCAAAGGCATTGGGCAACATACCGGGCAGCACAGGCCCCTCTCCTTCCAAGACTATCTATCTCCACTGCAAGTAAGAATAGTCTACTTCTAAAAACCCATCCCATCATGCCTCCATAATCTATAATAAAAGAAAACACTGATCTGAGTAAGAACTAAGTCTCTGAACATGCCTGTATAGCATAAACACAAGCACAAGAGGATAGGAAACTACACACTTAACAAAAAGTAGGGGATAGAAAAAACAGTCTGAGACACCTTGACAGGCTAGAGGAATGGGCCAACAGAAACCTCTTGAAGGTCAAAAAGGAGAATTGCAACATCTGCAACTGTGATGGCCTAACCCCACATAGCAGTACAGGCTAGGGACAAACTGGATAGGTAGCAGCTTTGCAGAAAAGTGCTTGAGGGGTCCTTTTGGGCAAGTTGCACAAGAGACAGCAGAAAGCCTTGCGATGAAGGCAGCTAACCACATACTAGGCTACATAAGCAAGTGCATATTCAGCAGACAAAGGGAAGTGCTTATTCCCCTCTACTCCACACTGCAAGGCCATGCCTGGAACACATTGTCCAGTCTTGGGCCCTGCAGAGCAAGAAGGACATTGACAAACCAGAGAGACTCCAGCAGAGGAACACCGTGATTGCTGAGAGGCTGGAGCACAGGTGACCCAGGAGGAACTTTTTTTGTATAGCCCAGAGATGAGACCACTAAGGAGAGGCAGGAAAGAAATTGAAGTCTCCCACTGCAATGAGTGGTCGAGAAGAAAGAGTCTCTTCTCAGAAGTGCACAGTGAAAGGGCAAGGGGCCACAGCCATGTGTGGCAAAAAGGGAAAAATAGGTTGGATATAAGGGAAAAAATCTTCACAGCAAGAATGGTTCAGCACTGAAGCATGTGCCCTGGGAGACTGTGAAATCTCCATCTGTGGAAGCACCTGCAGCTTCACTGGATAGGGTCCTGAGTATCTGATCAAAATTTCTTAGCCCAGCATGGAGGACAGCTGGACTGGGCGACCTCCAGAGGTCCCTTCTGACTTAACTTTTTCCTACATTGCCAGGATGTTTTTAAGCTTGCAAATGAAACACTGTAAAGTCAAGAGATACCTTGATGTGCTTCCCCTCATCCTCTGTCTTGCGCATTCAAGCTGTGCACTGCAGGTGGCAGAGAAGCAACAGGAAAGAACAAGAAGCAGCTTTATTGTAGTCACGGTGCCTGAAGGATGTAAGTGAGGTAAGGTCTGTAGGAAGAGGTAATCTCTTTTATTAGACCGACTGATATAGTTAGAAGAACTTGGATGGGATTTCAGGCATGCAAATGCTTCTTCAGCCCCAAAATAAAACCAGCCCACTTCAGCGCTAAACACAGGTTGAAAACAGTTATTCTGAATTTAGCTAGCTATATTTATCAACTAGACCATCTGAGGAAAAAAACCCACATAATTGGCACTTGCAGAGTGGAAGAGATGTTAACTACATTTTCATCTCTCCTCTCGATATACCTCCTGAGGGAGGCAGAGGGATATTTTTGCCTACAGAACATGAGGGTGGAAGAGAGGTTTGAAGCGTGACAAAGCAGCTCAGTACAGCTGAGCACAGCATCTCAGGAGTCAGGGAAACTTGGGCTGCACATTGCAAAACACATACATGTGCTGGAGCCCGGCGTGAGGTTTTGGACAAAGTCACTGAGCAGGGGCTGCCACGCAGCATTTGCCACACCGATCCCTGCTCGCTGGCATGGACCATGCAGGCAATGCTTGGCTTTTCCTGCCACGTGGAAGGTCCACGCAGCAGTTAGCAGACTGGGCAAAGGCTCATCTGCTGCATCCCTTGCATCTTCCTCACCATACACCAAATGCCCCACCTGGCCCTTCAGCCATGACTGGCTGACAGGAACCAGCACCTCAGCCCTGAAGTGCTCACCTGATCCCACCAAAGCTATAGCAGGGCCCCCAAATCCAGCCCAAATTTACTACCAGAGCCCATTGCTCCTTCACAAGTGTTCACCTCCAGTTATGAACCATCCCCTCCCCACCCTGGAGTCAGCCCCACACACCTCTCCCTGCCAGCAGCATGGCCCTCCCGCCCACCCCTCACGGGCCCAACCCCATCGTCCTGGAGAATGGGTTCTGGGACACGCAATGCACCCAGCCAGGCTTTTGGGATAGCCCCTCCAGCTCCCCATGTACTTTTTTTGCTAATTACTACTGCTTTCTCCAGTTTTGGCTAAGAATGGCCCGACTGACACTATTTCAAACTCCCACAGACAACCAACACCATGCATCCCTTGTCTAAAAGCATTAGTTACCAAAGGAAAAAAAGGAAAAAAAAAAAAAAAAAGCCTTTCTTCTGGCATGTCCTATTTTTGGTAAACTTCCTCCTTCCCCCTCTCCCCATTTTCTGTTCCCTCCATGTCTTTAATTAGATTTACTTTCAAAATTTGTCTTGAATTTATATGTCCCTCATGTAACTAAAGGTCAATTAATTTGGACACAGTGCCTGGCTGTTATTTCTTCCCTTCCTCCTCCTCTCCCCCTGCTATCCTTGAACATAGGTGGCATGTTTGCTATTTTCTAGTTCAGTGATTATACCCTTTATCCAACGCCCTTTATAAAGCTCTCAGGCTCACAGTACCATGCACCAGTCCTTTCGACATCCATGCACCGCGACTGTTCAGACTCCCCAGAGGCAACCTGGGCATGGATGAGCAATTGTGGTTTCTGTTCAGACAAGGCTGACTCCTTGACTTGGTCTCTACCCCTTCTTCTTCTGCCTCCCTCTCTTCCCCACTCACCCTCATTTGCCTCCCTCCACCTAATTTAAAGAAAAAGCTGTGGCAAAGCAGGCCCAGCACAAGGCCGCTCAGGAGCATGGTTGTAGCATATCTGAGGCACCCAGCACCCATTTCTGAAGAAATTCCTGGCTCCTGGGACATGTGAGCATCCACCTGCTGCTTGCAGTAGGAGAGGCTGTGGAGGTCCCAGGCCAGCTGGGGGAAGCCAGGAGGTATGCCTACACAGAATATATGCTTAGTTTGGATATTTCCTGCAGATCTATGACATTGATCCTCTTCCCACTACTCAGCTCCTACTGCCCTGTTTTCTTTCACTCCCTCACGTCTGCAGATCCTTCCTTTTCACTCGTACAATTTCCCTTCCAAGCCTTGCACCAGTCTTGCTATCAACATAGCAGTGCAGAGGACTTTGGCCACCACCCTCACCTCCTTTCAGGGTGAGTTTTCACCTATTTCTAAAGAGATTGTGTGACTCAGGTATTACAAACAGAAGGGAGCTGAAGGACCAAGACCTTACATCTAGTCCTCCAATAACGCTTGGATTTTCCCTCCACATTGGCTCACCTCCAGAAAATATAGTGCTCTTGTCTGAGATTTATTTCATTGACAGAGCACCAAGTCTTTTCATTATATATCATTATATATCTTTCCTTTAAGGAAAGAGGGCTTCCTGCTTTGCTTTGCCAACAGCAGTCAGTGACTAAAGATTTTTAGCCTTGAACTGAGCTGAGGTGTTGGGTGGCTGCAGTGTAGAGGACCAGCAACAGGCCTAATCCAGCAGAGCTGAATTCCCATATCATCACACAGTCACACCAGTACCTAGCGAGAAATCAAGAAGCAGGATGAAGTCAAAGCATGTGCCTCTCCAGGAATTTGAGGTGGGACCTGTCACATGGGAAACAGGCCATAGGGAAGTCTGTACTAAGACTCATGGATGAGTCTGTAAACTTAAATCAAACAGGAGACGCCATACACTAAATGGGCTGTGGAAGAGGTGAAAGAAAGCAAGTGATAGAAGGTCTTAAGAGCACGATACCTAGCAAAGCCACAGCCAAAGTGAGCCTCTGTGAGTATCAGACCAGAATTCTGAAACCACATCAAGTTGTTGAATCAAATCGTAGACAAGCTGATGACAGCAAGAGTGTGTGAGAAATAAGATGGAAGTTAGCCTTTCCCTGACAGATAACAACAGGCACCTGTCTGACTGGCTTTGGGACCATGAGCAAGGCCCCATCATCTTAGCACAGTTGTCCCATCACATATGCATTAGCTTGAAATTCCCATAATTTTTCCCAGTGCAGGTAGAAAGGAAGAATTCAAAAAGTATACCTAATGAAATCCATTTCTCCTGAAGCTTGACTAATATCACACCATGTAGCTGATTTCAGACAAACTAGATGACAACCACTTTAGCAAACATCAAGCACAGCACTGGTCATCACACCTGCCTGACTGAAAAGGCTGTTCTTAGGCTGACAGCCATCCTGCAGATTGGCATAGAGCAGCCCAAGCCTTGTCTTCTAAAGGATCTTTGGTTTATGCTCAGGAGTCACAAAGCAGTTGAACCCAGTTATAGTTTAGAATAAACACGAAACCTCCCATCTACACCCAGCAGTGATCATTCCCAGTCTACGTACAGTGACCACAAATCTAACTAAGTCAATATAGCTTTGCTGCTAGTGAAATATGCAGGCGCCAAGCTGCAAAGCCTCTCTTACCTCTGAGCTATTCCTACTGCTCCTCAAACTATATTTGTCTAAGGAGAAAAGAAGCAGCAGCATTCCTTCCATTACTGTTGGTGTTACACTGAGACTTTTGTTTGCAATGAACAACAGAAAAGGCTGCCAAGAAATCAGATCTATTGCTACAAGTTTTATGGATATTATCTTTCCCCTCAAATGCCCTGAAATGCAAATATCTTACGGTTGTTACATACTTCATCACAGTCATGAGTTCCATTTACTTTAATTTCATATTGTTATTATATACAAAGACGCAATCAACCAGAGGATGGGGGGCCATTTCAAGGGTCAGATATATTTGTTCTGCAAGCCTCTGTGAGGGGCCCGAACCAGACTCCTGCAGCTGGAGTAACCTTGTGCTCAGATCCGTGGATCAGAGGCTGCATAGGCCCATGGCATTAAGCACCGCAGAGGCAGCCCTATGGTTTGTGGAAGAGGCAGGATGAGGGCAGGCTCTTTCTCAGTTATCTCTGGCACAGAAAAAGGCTGGATGCTCTGTTGAGCCAAATGTGTAATCTGGGCCGTGTGTAGTGGGCATGAGCAGGCTCAGACATGTACCTGTGTCAAGGGCAAGCTCCAAAGCTGGGGAATGGGGGCAAACAGCATCCGCATTATTAGAGTAGGTCTTCTGAGATCACTACCAACCATCACTAATTACACTGCTACCTTCAGAGGCTAAATGGACAATGTACTTTAGGGACTGATGGTGATTTAGGCATTTACACCTGTCCCAACCCCCCCGCTAAGACTGGTATTTATGAAAGAAGTCAGCAGGACCTTTCTGTGGAAATCCTCCATAAACACAGCCAGGAGCCAGCTCCAATTTTTCCTCATGGACCATGACAGAGCTGAAGGCTCTAGGGTGCAGAGGGGAAACAGCAGGAGGCTTGCCATAGGACTGTGATAATTCAAACCTGCCTGCTGTGCAGGGCAGGCTTTATACAAAGGGCAAAATGGAGCCCTTAAATGCAGCCCATCTGGCAGGAGCTGTTTATAGGATCTGGGCATCACAGTCCAGCTATTCAGTTATCATACCACACAGTCTCATCAGTACCATTGGGAAGGCTGGTGTCAACACCGGCAGGCTCCAGAATTAGATTTAAGCGAATTTCTAAGCTTAAATCCTTAAACAAAACCAGAAGTCCTTAATAAGTCAAAAGCTTGTCTCCATCCCAGTTTCATAATCACACTTTTGTCCCAGAAATATAACCTGTAGGTAGTCCAAAGCATTGTTGCACTCAGTCTTGAAACCCAGATTTATCTGTTCCCCATTGCACAGTGTTAAAATATTTCTACTTAATGTGTCTTAAACAGAAGAAACAAAGTAAGCCCAGACTTACTCTGAAATACTGCAGGCAAGTTGCATTGTTTAGTTTGTGTATTAGAAATGCCAAAAATAAAAGTTTGCTAGTATTCACAGTCTGTGGGGCTTCAAAAGATCTTATTTTTTTACCATAGTTCTAAAGTCAAAGTTTCAACTATGAAGCACAATCTGATGCCTTAAGTGGCTTTCCAGCAATATCAGACTAGACCTCTCACTCCCTGGCACCTTCATTCTCCTCCCATAAAGCTTTTGAATTTATTGCCTGATTTCATCCAAACTCAGAATCACAGAACGGTAGGGGTCGGAAGGGACCTCCAGAGATCACCTTGTCCAACCCCCCTGCGTGAGCAGGCACACCTAGAGCAGGGGGCACAGGACCGCGTCCAGGCGGGGTTTGAATGTCTCCAGGGAAGGAGACTCCACAGCCTCTCTGGGCAGCCTGTGCCACTGCTCTGGCACCCGCACAGGAAAGGAGTTTTTCCTCATATTTAAGTGGAACTTCCTGTGTTCCAACTTGTGCCCATTGCCCCTTGTCCTGTCATTGGGCACCACTGAGAAGAGTCTGGCCCATCCTCTTGACACCCACCCTTCAGATATTTATAAGTATTGATGACATCCCCCCTCAGTCTTCTCTTCTCCAGGCTGAACAAACCCAGGTCTCTCAGCCTTTCCTCATAAGGGAGATGCTCCAGCCCCCTGATCATCTTGGTGGCTCTCCACTGGCCTTGCTCCAGCAGTTCCCGTTCCTTCTCAGAGGGGAACAGTCTCAAAAATAACAAAGTTCCATGTTTTATAAAACAGGTGGCTGTTTAGGGAGAGGACTGAGGCTCACCTCATAACTTTTAATCCCATTGGCTAGTTTCTACAGAATATGGGAGTCTGTGCATTATAGCAAAAATACTGCAAGAGATGGATTGTAACAGGAAACAGAGAAGAATTTCAGTGTTATGTGTAACAATAGCAGAAAAACCTAACAATTTTTTAACCTATGAATAAAAATGCAAACCCATAAGAACCTAGGCTTCACCACCCCCATGGGTCAGAGGAATACTCCTTTGGGAACACAGCGCAGGCTCAGGCCCTTCAGGTGGGATTTCACAACAGCTCTGCTCCTCTGAATTCCACCAGTTAATATCGCTGAGAGCAGAGATGAGCAACACCATGGACTTCCATCCCAGAGTCTTTTCTGCACAGGGGTATATTCGGTTTGGTTGTGTTTATTGCTTGTTGTTTTGGTGATTGGCAGAGATCGCCTTACCAGTGGTACTTACCTCTTCCTTGTCAAACAGAGAGGACTCACAGTCACACAGAGAACCCTCCGGTCCTATTAACGCAATGACAGCGATGTGCAGAACAGCTTCAGGGTTAGATCGCTCTAAACAGCCAGCGCTAAATAAGGTGCAGTACCACAGAGGTGTGTGTGACTACAAGAGAGGAAAGTGACTGCAGCTTTCCTAAAGCTTTCCCTGCCCTACCAACACCCCATTTCCAATAAGCTGGGGATCCACCACATGCTAAAAGTAGTTGAGAAAGTTATTTCTCAATATTTCAGCATTTTAATACACCAATGTTTTGCTTTTGGGGGTTTGTTTTTCATAGTTTAGTTATGAAGTCTGTTTCTGTGTGTTCCCAGCCTGTTGCTACCATAAGTGTTGAGATTATATTCTTTCCAACAATCATAATAGCTATTTGGAGTCTATATAACCTGGAATAGTAGTATCCAGGTGGTTTATTATCAAGTTAAATGCAACTATCCTCAGAGTAAAACTGTTTTTTTTTTTTCCAAATATCACTCTCTCTAATGGAGTTTTCACAAGCACTTCCCTCTCACTGTTTCTTGGCATGTAGAAATTATAGCATGTTACATTTTTCTCTGAGGCTACTTGTGTTTGAAACAGACACCGAATGCAACATGGGTATAGCACTGGAGAACCGTACAGGTTGTGGGATAATCACATATTTTAAAAATGTGTGCTTTTATGTACATACACATAATAAAACCTGTGAAAGATTTGGACCAACCCTGTAGGGCCATGTGGAGAATTACAGTTCGTATTTGGTTTCTAATTTTATTGCAGAATGTGGCATATTCTTTCATTCCCCCCCCTCGCCCCAACCCCGAGATGAAAATAACAGCAGTGAAACTGATGTTCCCCATCAGTGTATGCCCAGGTTAACTCGATGAGACAAGCTCTAGAAAGGAAGAGAATTCAGTCTGTCCCAGACTGTCCCCTCTCACTGCTGAGGTTACCAGTACCTCCCTCATTTCAGGACAAAAATGGCAGTAATATCACTTACTGAGGGAGATAAAACGGGTTACAGCCATCAGCCTACCCTGTAAAGGTCATAGAACAGACACTCCCAGGCTATGTCAACCTCATTAGCCTTGACTGCAGCAGCATAAACATTAAATTACAGCATTCTCAGTCACAGGACTCTCTTGTTTAAAATGTAGGGTTGTTACTAAAACACAGCAAAAGAGTTAGTGACAAGCCATTGACATGAAGCCTTCCCACATCTGTAAAAGAAATAATGTTCTGTTCCAGTCTTCCCATGGTATGGTTTATATTGACTGAGTTAACTGAAAAAGATGACACAGATCCTCTCTTGGTACACATTCCAGTTGAAAGAATGTGAAAAAGAATCTTTCCTATTTACCATGTGGATGTCTGCTGCGGCATTTCCCGTAGCACCAGTACTCCTGAGGAGGGGGAACTCTATCAGTGTCAGAAGCATTTTGTCAGACTAAGGTTAGACACCAGAGACAGAAGCTCAAGAAAAATTCTGCAAACTCCGCTCTGATTCACTGCCACTATAAGACAGCAGCAAAAAGAGTAAGATACACAAATGGCTTCATCTGTGATGCAGGCTGTGCAGAATCAACTACATTCAGGAAGCTGGTAAGAGGTCTTGCAAATAAAAACCCTCCTGACCTCACTCTGTAGCCCCTTCTTGTCACTTCCTGAAGAGGTCCATAATACAGCTTCAGCTTCAAAAGAAAAGTACCAGGAACCCCAACCACATTCATTTCATCTATGCCAACTCTGTGTGGAGACACTGTCCAAAGCACTTCAGGAAGCTCTTCTGCATGACAAGCATTACATGACATTGCTATGAGGCAGAGGGCTGATTCTGTACAAGGCCTTTACGCAATTCAGGGCAAAACTATAAAAGATAGCCAGCTCTGATGGCAATGCTCTGCTGGGGCAGGAGGAGGGATTTCAGAGAGCATTTTTCTGTAATATGCAGGAAAGAGTCATGAAAGATGACTTCCAAAAGGAATATATTCTGAGCTTTTGTGTGTTATTTTACACACATTGCAACAATAAACAACATGAAAAAATGGTATTTTTTCCTTAGAAACTTTAGTTCTACCATGCTTGTGGTGCTAGAGTGCCTAGTAGAATCACTAGTGCCACATTTACTAGTGCTGTGGCTAATTAAGAAACTTGGAAAGGAAGGAAGTCAATATATTGCACCTGAAGCTCTGCATGAGGTTATAGCATGTCTTAAGTGCTTGGTAACTAATCGCAAAACCCAGGGAAAACTGCACAGAAGATAGACCCAGTTTCCTGGATAGGTACTGACTCCAAAATGGGGTGTTGTCTGACAATCAGCTGGAGCTGATTCAGATAGTTTAGAAGACCGGGAGAATTAACCACACCGCTCCCAGCAGGCCTGGGACAGGAGCCTGTGAAGCGGCTGCGGAACAGGAGCTACACAGATGTAGCATTTGCCATTGGCCCTCACGTAGAAGTCAGAACAAATTTTGAATAAAATCTGATGCTGTGTTTAATTAAAGGAGTTTGAAAACTTTTAAGATTATATGGCACTGTGACAGCTCAAAAGTTGTTAAATACAAAACTACATATGCCAGCTTTAAAGTTTGCACTGTAATTTCTTAAGCCCTCGTATCTGGAGAAGATGGAAAAGGCGACACTCATCAGCAGCCTATCTGCAGGCATCACAGCTCTGTGATTTTGTCCTCACCTAAGAGGAAAGTGAACACCAACATACAAATTATAAGTTGACCACCTGATTGCCTCTACATACATTTTGAATTCTGGACTGCATGTAAACAGGGAAATTTCCAAACATGCAGGTTTTCCAATACCTGCAAGGGAATATATTCAGGGTTGATTTTTGTAAGCCTCCGATGATGTTTTTCAATAGCAAAGAGCTAAAAATGTTAAGGAAAGCATATGGACTGGGCAGTGGCCATCAATGGCAAAGCACCATGCTGTGCTACAAGACCTAAATCTGCATGACAAGCAGAAAACATGAAAAGGCATGTGACTGACTGCCATCAATTTGAAAAGCTTGACCAGAAAGCCATTAATTGACTTCAGCCTACAGTTCCTTGCCAAAAATACAGGAACAGGTAGAAAGGACCAAATTAATGGCATTCACAGAAACATTCCTCTTGTATTGCCTGTCCCTCAAAATAATTCAGAAAGTTTTAACTTAAATGAATAAACCCTAAAAAAAGCATTAAATGTCAGTGCAGTTTATTTTGTCACAAAAATTAGCCCTAGCAGCATGTCCCTTGCAACAAACAGAGCTTTCCAGAAGGGCTGATCACAACAGCACTAACCTAGGTATG
>VZTV01056019.1:0-24481 GCA_013400875.1 Anhinga rufa
CTTGTGTTTCATAGATGAGACCTGCATTTCAGGGGAGAAATAATAGGTGTGCATATCACAGAAGTCTCTATTTTTCTTAGGCCATGTAAATAAATCAGATAGCTTTAACTTTAGTACGTAGTGTTGCTAATCTCTTTATAGTTCAGTTTACAGCACGTATTTTCTTTTTTGTAAATTCTGACAAACTGAGATGTATGCTTGAGAAACTTTAATGGATGCTTTTAAAATATGAGTTAATGCTAGGATAGAAACTGTCTTGGGAGGTGTTGAAGCAAGTAAGGTGAAATGTTCAATTAGTTGCATATTTTTAATTTAGTTTAAAATAGCTTAGATTTCTATTGCCCTTGGTGTTCACATCTATATGAGTAAGACTTCACCAGCAGAATTAGCTAGATTGGAAGCTGTGAAGGACTAAGAGCTAAAAATGCACTACACAGGTTAAGCAACAATGTGGTAATGATTTCTTGGTCCTCTGTGCTACAGCTTTCGTTTGTAAAATTGTGTGTCCACTTTTACCCTGGTGTAAATTGGGCAACTGGGAGCACTTTGCCTTTGGGTCATTTAAGACATATTAGCTATAAATTAATTTATTGCAGCTGGCAAATATTTAAAGCTTTGCAAAGGTTGTAAGGGCAGATGTTGTCTGCACACCCCATGTAGAATGGGTGTAGTTTGACCAAAGGCTCATGACTGGATGGGAGAGGAAAGGCAGGGCTGAAAATGCTTTTTGGTTGAGTGTCTGTTTAGCTTTGAACTGATAAATTCCTAGTTCTGGTCAGCAAGCAAGTCTTGGGTTTGGCATTATATTACTAGACTGGCAAATGCACATTAACCTTTAAAACAAGCTAACAAAAGACTTGAAGGAAAATTTAAATTAAGACAAGGTGCCTTTCTTGGAGCTAAGTATTTTAGTCATGCTGACCTTATTTATCACAGGAGTAACTTAATGAAATTTTGCATTGTACAGTAGGTCAGACAAACTGGTAATACCTTTTGAATATATAAATCCATTGGTGAAGGTGTTGCTGAGCTATGTACTTCTGCTAATGTTTTCAAATTGTAGTAACATGTCTGACTTAATATTTCACCGGAGATTTACCTTGATACAGATGAGCTCATAATGCTGAGGAGCAGAACAACAGCTTAGCCTTGTTGGTTCTTTACAACATCTTTTGAAAGACATGTTGGAGGAATAGTAAATATGTCATAATGTGGATACTTTCTTACTGGTATCTAGCACCTGAGCTACATTCATTAGTATAGAGGTGTGGTGTTTCTGTGCCAGGCAACTGTACTCGCTTACTCACCAGAAATGTGAACTCTGGGCCAAGTATTCAAATGTGGCTCTGAACCTTGTACATATATTTGCAAAACTTAAAGCTGGATAATTGGAGTTAGTGTTACGGTATTTTGAAAGCTACATTTCCAGTTGTATTACGTGCACTGTGTTTTTTCTCCTCCCTTTCTAATTGCTGTCTTTTGCTGTTTTTAAGAACTGTTTCCACGCTAGTCGTCTTGCTTGTTCATAACAACCACAAGCTAGGTATGGCATTAATAATGAACTAGGCTGTGTGCCTAATGAAATACAAAAACTGCTTGACACGCTGGGGCAACACGAGTGATCTCCAAGCCCTTATGTATGTGTGCGCTGGGTAAAAGCAGATCCTGTGGCAGTTGATGGCTTTAGGTTTCTATGGCTGGTTTAGGAAAACAAAATTGTCTGGCGCAGTGCTCTTGTTCCTTTGTCTCTTGCTTTGATTTTTGTGTGCATCTAACTAGAAAGCTTTTCCAGACGCTGTGTAGGAGGAGTGGTGGTAGGGAGGCGGGGAGTAGGGCTGCTTCCATTGAGCTAGTTCTGTATTGCAATTATTGGCAACCAAAGCAAACATTTCATTTCCCCGTAATTAGCTCCAGTGTAGGGAGGCAGGTTAATTTTGACTGCCACGCCCTGTCTGCGCAAGAAACCTTGTTGCTTTATTTGACTCTTTCATAGAGGACCAGTCTGTAGGCAAAGGGATTTAAAATGATTTTCAGAAATGAAAAGTGGCAAAAAGAAGCAGAACACACATGTTCTGCACTCTTTTTTTTTTTTTTTCCCCTCAAAGAGCTGAAGCTTAGGTTGCTAAGATGATATGAAAATGTGGAGAAAAGGGCTATTTTGGAGCTCCTCTAGTATGGCCAAACTGTGCATATTTCAGCTGCTTTTCCTTGCTTCAGGGAAGCTTAAGCTCTCTGTGCCTAGGAATACATCTATAGCCTACTTAAAAATAAATAAGCAAGAAAATTGGGCCATAACTCCTGAAATGATAACACTTGACCTTTCTCCTGTACCTGGTCAATTCTGTTAACATGCAATAAAAGCTTGCAGCAAATGAACGAATCACGGACATTTCTTCTCTGCAGTGCGCTGGAGTTTTGCTTAAATTTTTGTTATGATAACATTTTCTGAAGGTCTTTTTAGAAAAATACTTGGCATTTTTCAGTATTTCTGTAGTTTAAATAATTGTTGTTTTCCATTTCAAAGATGTCAATTTTTTCTTTCCCAAAGGTGGAAACGGACAGATTTAGTAACTTGTAATCAGTCAGGTTGAGAAACTAGTAGGAAATCACCTATGACTTGACAACCTCTGTTCTTCATCAGTTTCTGAACAGAGTTTATTCCTGCTCTGAACTACATTCTGTGGGCAAACTGCATTCCTATTGCTCGAATCTTGCTCTTGGGCTGAATCTAAAAGCAGCGTTAGGGAAACATGAGCAACTTGGTTTATTTGTGTTCTCTTCCACTGCCCCCCTCCCCAGTTTTAGTTTGTTTGTCTGCTTCTACCCCATTGTAGAGATATTAAACAATAGGTGTCCTTGTCTTAAAAGGCTGTAACTTCAGGCCCTGTAGATGGAAAGCTGATGCTTCTGAGCCTTGGAAGTCAGTCAGGAGTGGAAGAACAGTACTGGCTGCTGAAAATGTCTCTGTCCCCTCCCCTTTGTAGAGTTTCTGCAGGGACTAAGAGTTCTTGCAGGGTCCTGGCTTCAGCAGCAGAGCAGCACAAAGGCCACATTGAGAATAGCTGCTGGGGAAGCCCTCCTTCCTTGCCTGCCCTGTAAATGCAGTTCTTTCTCCATGAAAAGCCCTGACATCAGCTCTTGGAAAAATCCAAGTGCTTGTGTCATGGAAAATAGCTGAGGCACTTGCTTGGGCTGGGACTGAATGACTGAACTGTGGATGAAACTTCTCCAGAGATGCTTTTCTTCTACCATTCCCAAATGTTACTGTTCCTAGAGAAATATAAACCCTTCCCATCTGGAAGTTTTACAGTGAAAGGGTGCTAAGGAAAGAACTACAGTTGGCTGTAATATATTCAAAGTACCCTACTTGTCACTTTTTTAATTTTTTTTTTTGTCTGTTTAACAGACATGGTTTCAAGCTCCTTTTAGAGCTGGTCACATCTATCTGCAAAGGAGTATTTCCCAGAGGGAGCAATGTTCATTTGGATGGACATACTATCTCTATCATCAGCAAATTCCATGTACCTCCTTGCGTGGAGGCAAAATCTCCATGTTCTTGTAATCTGTTTTATGAAGAAGACTTATCTTTGTATTCTGGTTTTTTTTTCATCTTTTTAAACTGATGTTTTTATTTTCCTGCTCCCTTCTCACGCTACTGCCTTGTCTTCACCCCTCCTGACAAAACCCTCACCCAGACTAAATCTCTGGTT
This sequence comes from Anhinga rufa, assembly GCA_013400875.1. Lineage (NCBI taxonomy): Eukaryota > Metazoa > Chordata > Aves > Suliformes > Anhingidae > Anhinga > Anhinga rufa. The sequence goes on from VZTV01056019.1 coordinate 3,711, forward strand.
AACCGCAAGAAGGAAAGATATAGAGAGGTATGGATATATCTTTATTGGGTTTTTTTAAAGCTCGAACAGGAAACAACCCTCTCATGGAAAGGTGCGCTCACTAGCACCAGTGGAATGCTCTTTTCCTGTAGAAATACCTTCCTCTTGGAATCCCGACCTTCTCTTCTTAAAGACCATCAGAAACCTGCCAGCTTCTAGACTTGTGAAAAGGCATATTTTTTTTCCTTGATTTTTATAAAATTTTTCTTAAGCTAGTTTGCGTTAAGTGCTTAACTCAGTACTTTTGGTTGCTGTAGTGCTGGTCCCTTGCATTGATACTTACACTGATCCGTCGAGAACTATGTTGATGGGCTATATTGGCTACTCTGCATTTTCTAACCTAAGAGGAAAATTGAATGGCATATTCTAGTTATGTACAGAAACACTAGTGGGCCAGAAAAACAATATAACATTGACTGCATAGGAGGTGTTCATAGATGCCTTATTAGGGCAAACCCAACACTGAAGTTGCTGGGAATGTTTAGAAGGTGGAGAACTGTGTGGAGTTGACACATGAAGATATTAGCCATATGGGCTCTCCAGTCACTTCACTAAAGTTCCTATGTTCCTTCTCAGAAGGCCTGTTCACAAAGCTGCCGGTAATCTAAAGCTAATAATGCCATGAACGATTCTTTCATGAGTCATTGTGTCAGCTGTGGTTGTTGCCTTGGACTCCTACAAAAATAACATGGAAACTTTTATTGCCTAGCTCAGTTTTGCCTCCTTGTGCACTTGCTACAAGTTCATACAATCTGTCTGTAGGCTCTGACAGCTCCTAGGAATCCATGCCGTTTGGGTCCCCTCCTCAACCTGGCTGTTTCTCTGCACCTTGCATTACAATCTGTTGTCATCAGTATGCAATGGGGTTTTTTTGAGGAAGAAAACTGTGGTTTCCTGAGCTTATGTACTTTGATATGGGGAAAAGATGATACTGCATAAAACTGCTCTTTAAGTGGGTTAATGCTAAGGTAAATAGACTTGATGTGTTCAGTATTGTCCACAGACAATGTACAAGCTGTAGTTTGTGGGCAGTACAGTGAAATGGCAGACTTCTGTCTGCGTTTTTTCTTGGTTGCTAATAGTTGCCCACTTGCTGCATCTGTGTTTCTCTCTATCCGCCTGTCATTTGCTATCTCATCAGTTCCTTTTACTCACCCACTGTCCTATACAGAACATGTCTACCCCTTTTTGTTGTGACAGAAGACTGCCTTTAGCTCTATATTAAGGCCACATTGGTACTGCTTTTGTTGAGGTCATGTCAGCGTTCTCCTGTAATACCTTTCTCAGGGCTTTTAAGCCCAGCAAAAAACTGCCCTGGTAGATATCTGAATCTGCAAACTGGAAAAACAAACATACTTTTTTGTTTGTGTGTTTCTTCCCTCCTGTCTCTTTCAAGATGAAATTCTGGGAAATATCTGCAGAATGGCATTTTAAGACATCCATGCTTACTGTACTTTGAAGGCACTTATATTTTCTGTCTAAATCTAGTAGGTTTAAGTAGGCTTCTTCTGACTACTGTCAGTGCAGGCCCTATCAGGGTGTTGGAAATGAAGCTTAGTAGGTACTGAAGGAGTTGCATGCACTAGATGCACTCGAAATAGTCATTAAATTGTTCAGTGATTTTTTTTAACTGTCACCCAAGAACAGACTTCAGTTCTAGGATCTGTTTGGATATGTATGAGCAAGAGGAGAGTACAATCCAGCTCAGCCTTCTAGAAGCGTAGCTGCCAGTTATGCAACTCGTGTTGTCACCCAAATCCATGGAGGTGGTGCTGGCAAAAGGCCTCCCATTGACTAATTACTTGGTGAAAACCTCCTGAAGTAGGATGATGTCATTTTAAATAGCCATGGTTTGGGGGTTTTACTGTGGGGCAGGTCAAACTTTGAGTTAACCTTTGGTTTTCCTCTTCTCTTTCTAAATGTGCGAAAAGATGAATGAGTGAACCTGTAGTATTTCTCATCTCTCAAGTTTGGGGTGGTCAGGTGTTTTTGCTGCTTTTCTTTCAAATTTAGAATTCTGTAAGAGGGTTTGTCTGTAACAAGCAACGTCTTGGTTAATGAAACTAATAAAGCAATGAAGAAGCTTCTATTGCAACTGTTCGTCTTCTAATTAAAGATTAGTTCTGTCAAGCAAGCAGTTTTTGGCTGTTCTCTTTTGTACGGGTTTCACAATATTTCTTACTCATCTCGGCACAACTTGTAGTAATTTATACTTGCATCGTGCAAACACACACAAGCTTAATTTTAGGCATGTGAGTAGTCCTGTTGAAGTAAATGGAACTAAAGTTAGACACATGAATAAATATTTCCAAGGTTGGGGCCCTTGTCTGAATCTAAATATTTTTGTCTTTGATCAGTTTTTTAGATAGCAGATACTTGAATTCTGGTAATATTTTAGTATGGGAGAAAAAAAACCCAACATGGTTATCTGAATGCTGTGCTATTTATGGTCAGCTATATTTTCAACCTCCCGGGCTAGAATGGAATGCTTTGTACTGTTAGAAGCTGGGAATCCTTCCTCACTCTGGTGTGTTTTGACACATGAGGTCTTAAAACTATCTTTTTCTGTCTTGGCTTCAAGGTAGTTGTTAGGCATTGGTCCAATACTGAATGGTGCATGCATGTGTGAGCTAACTTGGAGAAGTATAATTTTTAATCCACAGCGTTACTAGTTGTAGGTGTATTTTTCTGACTTGGCTTTACAGTAAATAGATTTTCCTAATGCAGCATGACTAACAAGACATACTTTTAGTAATTTGATGCATTTAAAGTACTTACATTATTTGACCCAGTATTTTAAAAACAAAATGTGACTTGGCTTTTAATTGTTCCTGGTATTTGGGAGAGTGGAACAACTTGTTTGAAAATATGCTGATGTTCATCAGTTATCAGACAAAATGTCTACAGGGTTTTATTGTGTAGCCTAAACTTGCCAGCTAGATTTGGAATTATGTCTTCAGCTGTTAACTGTACCCTGTTGTGCCTTCAGCTTGCATGGTGTTTACAGTAGTAGGTGAAATACATTTTATATGTTATATATAGTGCTGGAGGCTATAACACAGTGAGGGGAGTTTTAGTACTACTTTCAAATTAATACTATTTCAAAGTGAAGATAAGTTGTGCTGAAATACAAAGAGTTGTTGGATAAACTCATGGGAGCTCCTCTGTGTTCTTTGATTAAACTCCATTTATCCACTTATACTCTCTGCTGTAGCATACAAGTGACATAGTGTTTGGGAACTGAAGAATGTCTTCAGCAAATCAAGAAATGTTAGGTACTATTTAGGTAGGAAACTGGGAAAAGAGGAGGAACTTTTATGCAGAGTGCTCCCCGCAGTCTGGCTAGCAAGGACATTAAATCACAGTTGTAGTCTTAGCTCAGCTGACTCTTCCATCTCTAATTTCTGTGATTTCATAACTCAGTGGCCTGGAATGATTTCAGGTCTGGGAGAGGAGGGTGTTTTTTTCGGGGGGGGGGGGGGGGGGGGGAGCTGGGGAGCTTCACCTCCAGCCTAGCTGGACAAGCCCACCGCCATCCCGTTCCATTGGTTTTACTGAATACCTCTGAAGTAAAGGTGATGCAGGAGAGGGCCTGGAGCTCCCTCGGCCTCGCTGCCCCTGGTGAACACGCTGTGTGTGCCCGAGAGGCTTTGCTGTGATGGTGACCTGCTGCTTGCCCTGCTTCCTCACCATGTCCCTCCCTCCCTGCCCACTTCAGAGAAGAAAGAAACGCAGGAAGCTGGCGGGGAGCCCAGGGGCTCCAGAGCTTCCCGGAGCTGCTCCCGGCGTGCTCCGCAGCCCTGCTCCACAGCAGCGTGCCCGTGGACGCCGGGGATGGAGCCCAAGGGGAGCGAGCCCTGTGCTCCTGCCGCCTCAGGCTTGGGCTCGGGTGTCTCTTCCTGTGGGTGTCAGCATGGGGCAGTGGGGATTCTCTGGAGCTGGCTGGCTCCTCGCGAGTCCTGACTGCTTGTACTCAAGTGCTGTGCGTACAACTGTTAGTGGGCTTAGGGCCTCAGACTAGGAAGCTGTGGGATTTTGTCTCTTGCTCAGAGGGACTTCTCTGCTCACTGTTAATGTCAAAGCACAGAAAAAAACCCTAATGTTTTCAGTGCCGTTTTACATACAGAAATGTTAGGGTTCCCTTAATCAATAATTTATGTCGGTGGTCTACATATAAGAAGTAGAAAGGTTTTAAACAACTTTCTAGACCTCTAAAATAGAACGTTTGTATTTCATCCTTGAACAAATAATAAGTAGCTCTGAAGCAATCAAAATGGTACAACAGTGAACTAACTTTATTTTGTACATAAACGTTTTCTTTTGCTGCAGGAGCATAAGCCTGGGGTTCTGTGCGCCTGATAAGAAACACTATGACAAAGTTTTTCACTGAAATGCTTCATTAAAATGTTTGTTAGTAGTGTTAGGAATTTTTATGCAGCTCTGAAGTTCCAAGTGCATTGTGGTATAATTCATCTTAAGCATCTTTTCCTGCCTTTGGAGGGATGATAGATTGTCTTTCCCTGAATTCCTTTGTCTCCTTTTCTGCTTTTCAATGAAACACTTGATTACTACTGCATCTCTTTACTGAACACTGTAGTGTTCAGACAGGGTTAGGTTGGCCTGAGATGACTTTTGTTTTCTTTGCTTTGGGATTCAGGTTGTCTGTCTTGCACAAAGTAGTTCTTTACTGGCCAAAACTTGTAAATGGGAGGACTGAATGCTGAAGAGAGATGGCTTTTCAGGTAGAGCAGAATGATGAGAGGCTTGATTACCTACACATTTCTTATTTGAATCAGAGTGTATTTCCCAGACTTCCGAGATTAAAATAATGCTATTGCAGGGATGAGGAGAAAGGACTACCACTTCTTGTGGAGTCTATATGCACCTTTTTTTTTTCTTCAATAATTAACTCCTGTGCTGCTTCACCCATAGGTTCATAAGGCTTATGCAATCAAAGGCTCCATCTATCCCTTTCATTTTGAAGCCGTTGTTGTATTTCAACTAAATTTGATGTTGTTATCTAAAAGATAGCAAGTGTCTTGATGTGTATAATTATTTTCAGTAACAGGCAGACAACATTTTAATTTCACTTGCTTAATGTGTCATCAGATGTTCGTTTCAGAGTTGCCATATTAGTGCATGCTTGCATAGGGGATTGGCATGTGTGAGCTGGCCAGTGTTTTGGGTGTATACACATTTAATGGAATACCTATTATTCAAAGAGAGGGATTAAGTTGAGTACTTCTGCTGTGTATCCAGTTATGTTTTTCAGGTAATGGGGAAGGAGTAACTATAGCTCTAAGACTCTGCTATTTCTGGCTGGGCCACTCTATGTATAGTTATTGAGGAAAAGAGAATAGGTGACAAGGTGCCTCTCCTTTGGAGAAAGGAACTTAAAACATGAGGTGTGCATTTTGGGCAGTCTTCTTGGCAGTGCTCGAGGACTCTGTTGTAATGCTCTGAGACGCTCTCAGAGAGAATGATTGTGATTCTGTGCATTGGACCAGTTTGGTTGGATAGGGCCATCGCTCAGCTCAGTTGAATCTGAGTTTGGAGGTGGTGTCCTTGGGACTGTCCTGCACTGATGTTGGCTTTTTCTTATGCAGACTTACCATGGGACTGTTGATCTTTACCAAATAGGTCTGTTTAAACTAAGCTAACTAAAAAAAAAAAAAAAAAAGTTTGGTCATTTAAAGCCCTGTTATCTTTTGTGGTATTAGATTTCTTTTTACATGAATCTATTCCCTGCCTCCCTTTAACCCTCACCCCATTACTTCTTGGAAAACCTGAAATAAAAAGGATTGCATTCAGTTTATAAGGATAACTATTATGTATATGGGGGAAATTATCAGCTATAATAATTGTAGATGTCTTAACAAGTCACTTTTTATTCTAAATTATCTATTCTATTCTTACATATACAGAGAGCTCTAAATGTTTGTAGTGCTTTCCAGCCAAAGGATCTAAAAACATTTAACAAGTAGGAATGGAGCTAAACTTCTGAAAAGTTATGAGAGAAAAAACTAGTTCTGCTTTATGAAGGTACAAGTGTGTACCTTAAGTTGGATAGCATACATCTTGTTCTGTTATTTTTTTGTGGTAATTCAAGGAAAAAAATTCTGGTTTCATAAGTCCCACACCTTTTCCTTACTTAAAAAATGCATATACATGTCTTCCTCCCTTAAACTGTGGGTTTGTGTTGCCTGTTTTATCTGTATGTCCCAGTAATAATATTTGGAATAGTTAATATTTAATTTCAACTTAAATTTGTTTTGCTTGTGTCAAAGATGGCAAGTTCATACAGTTTCATGAAAATAGTTAGAGATCTTGTTAGGAGGAGATGTCAGCATGTGTCCTGTATTACTAGATACCACAGCACCCACATAGAGGGGAGATAATTGGAATGTCTCAGGTATAGGAGATATTTTCAGTTAGAGTTTGGATCTTCATTAGGTACCAGGTACTCAGTCTATCAGCAGGACAAAAAAATCAAGCTATATTAACTTTTAGTGTATGAAACTAGTTGTTATGAGAAGAAGACAATCCATGAGCATACTAAGAAAGAAAGACCTACTAGATACTGGATTTGAGAGCACAGATTCTGCTACTGTTCTGTTTGAAACCTTAAGCATATTGATAATTGTGTTTTACCTAGTTGAATCAACTGTAACTGGACTAATAATTGGCTGAAGTAGAATAACAAAAAATACTTGTTGTCTTATTTTAGATTTCTGTAAAGCTTCACAACTGTATTTAAGCGTTAGTGTTGATATCAAACATAATATTGAGAAATAAAAGAAGTTCATTAAACTTATGTTCTTTCTTCTTTTCAGGTTTCCTCTCAAAAAACCTACAAGGTGAGTAACTGAAGATTGACTGTTTATCTGTATCGCAAATTATAATATGGCATTTTTGACGGAGGAATGCTTTTTTAAAAGGCAAAAAAATATGTACAACCACAGATAGCAATACCCATTACAGATGTGAGGAAATTAATATTAATTGGGACAGGGTGCCAAAAATATAGCTGGTGGTGTACTTAAAGTGCATGGCATAGTGTTACCATCTGCATTTCTGTTACATACACTGGTGGGTTACCTGAGATAGTGACAGAGAAAGTAACGCTATGTTGGTGTATGATGTACAGGCGCTTCCTTTGGGGGGGTATTTTAAGTCTAATTTTTGCATACACAGATGTTTAAGGTTTGCTTGGAGAGGAGGTAGAGTTAAGATTTCAGGAGTTTTTTCAGTTTTATGTAACTTACATTTATTTTGATTTTGAAATAAAATATGGCCTGGTGTTGAGAGAGAAAGATAATGCACTTGCTGGTACTAATTTCAAAGGTTAACGAGACTGTTTCTAGAGCCTTGGATACACTCCCAAAGATGATGAGAGAGATCATTTTTCCACTTGAATTCAGCCTGGGAATAAATTTTTTTAGGTGAACTTAATGCAGACATTTTAATCTAAATTCCTTGTTAGCAAACAGACCTAGCTAAGGTTATTTCCAAGACCCTTGCCAGTTAGGCAATGCTTCTGTGGTATGGTAGTCAGGATCCTCTGCTTTGGTTTGACACAGACACGGCAGCATTCTGAGCAGAGAGTCTCCAGCTGACAAGAAGCAGAAGGTTGAACGCTGCGGTAGTACGCACGACTTTGATCCGACAGGTAAAGTCCTAAAACTTCACAGCTGAAAATCTAGACTTCAGTTTGAAAAGTGCTGGGGATCGGAATAAAAATTATTTTGAAGTGTCAACAAATGTGGTTTTCAGAGTTGTGTTGTTCTGCGATTGCAAACCCTTTTTCAAGCATGTGGGCATTGAATGGATATGGGCTTGTTTTTAAACATGCTCATCTACAAAGCAGCTGTTAACTGTGCAAGAATAAACCTAGATTAGTGGTATCAATGAATAATTATAACTACTTCCTCTTTCAGAAAAGTCAGACTGAAATTTCAGTAGGCAAATACTGTAATTAGTTGTGAGTAGTAATTTTTGCTGTTTTAGTCGAAGTGTGACATTTGAGATATTGTAGGCTTGACTAGGGCTGGTGTTCCTTGTGGGTTTTTTTGAGCCGTGGTGGATATTGATCCATCTCTGTCAGTTGTAAAGTGAATTTGTCCTTTCCAACATTATATATTTTAAGATAAACATCTATTTTTAAAGGATATGCTATACTGTTTTTTTAATCTTCCTAAAGGTTATATCTGGGTCAATTTGGTAAGCCTGTCCAGTGCTGCCTTGGAAATTAGGACGCATGCAGGGATTCTTCATTCTCTCTCTGAAACACTAACCCAGTGACTACTGTGTATGTTCATGAAATGCATGACAGGCTCTTGTGTGAGACTCCTGGCCCCACGCAATGTGCATTTTTCATGTCTGTGCATTCTGCTGTTTAGTCCAGTCTTTCCCCTGGGGCTTGTGGAAAAGATGAGAGTTGAATGTAAAGGTGGTAGAACTTGTAGAATGTGTTTTTGCACAAGGCATTTGAAGCCAATGTTTATAAACGGTCCAGTTCATTAATGCTTTCTGCCACTAGCTGCATGACTCCTTCCTAGTGTGCACAAAATAAATTAAAATGAGCTTTTAGGTCTGTTTAAAAAAAAAAAAAAAATCCTGTAAGGGAGAGAAGCTGAATTAGTGCTTGTCTTATTTTCTTTTGTCCTTGGGAATAGGTAATGTAAAATTATTTTAGGTTGGGGTAGGTCAGGGAGGTCTCAGACTATGAGCCTGTTTTGTAGAAGGAATTTGTTTTCTTTGGAAGCAGACTTCAGGAATCTTCTAATCTTATTTTGTTGATAGTCATTCCAATTTTGAGGGCTGTTACCTGGCACTACTGTTACGATACTTATGATCTGGTCTGATAGATGAATTCTGTACTGCAGCCTTCGTAAAATTCCTTTCTTTTTAAGGGGTGAATTCAGAATGCTGCACTACTATGCATATGTCAGTTACTTACTCTGGACATAAACATTGCCAGAGTTTCTATGCTTGGACTTTTTTTATCCAAAATACTTTATGTAGTTCATTGCAGAGAACTTCTCTTATTGTGTCTTAGATCCTGTAATAGATTCTTCGTGGTGTTACTTGTGTCTTCATGTTTGTATTATTCACCCCTTATTCCAAGTGTTTCACCTATGTTTTGTTCACATCTTATTTGTGTTTTGCACGATTTAACCTAATAAATCAGTCTGTGTTTTTCATGAAGTTTTTTTTTCTCATGTTTGGTCTCCATATTTTCTATATCTCTCTCCTTTTCTCCTGCTCTTGTGCAGATAGCTCCTCCAAGAAGACAAAGTCTAGTTCAGAGGAGAGTAGATCCGAGACGTATGGTAAGCTAAAGCAGCTGCTGCAGCCTTGCACCTTTGCAGCCTGCTCCATGCTTTCTGTCTGTGCACCCGAGCTTTTATCCTTTACGTGATGCGCATGGTTGGCTCTGCAGCAGGGAGTGGGAAACGGGGTTTAAATGTTGCAGTGTATCAGCTTGTAGTTTTTGTAGCGGCTGGAAACTAACCCGTACCTGGCAAGCATAGGCTGTCACCTGGATTTTCCTGTGACCTACTGATAGTTGGGAAGACTTGCTGGGGGGATACCATGCTTGGAGATCCTGTGCCACTGAGGATTCTTGGCGTTGTATGAGGACACAGCTCATGCCGGACTCCAGAAGAGATTTTGTGGTTGTAGAAAAGTCTGTCTTGCTCTAACTGTGGAGATTAATCTGGATGAGCCAGCAATTCATCTTTTTTTTTTTTTTCTTGCATTATTTATAGAGGGCCTCATATTAGTTCCTTTTTGTGCTTCACAGAAGTGGAAGAATGTATCTGTAAATATTTAAAAAAAAATACAAGAATATGAACTTCACCGTTCTTTGTTCTGAAGAGAGAGTAACCTCTATGGCAGTCCTTTATTGTTGTGTATTACTACTATGTTGTGGGCTTGTAGACTGGAACAAATTGGCATAAAACAGTTTGGGATAGGAGTAGCCCCACACATCATTATGTTGTCAGGATACTATGACGGGTGCTGTTGGAAGAATGTCTACCAAATGCAGCCTGTTTGCTCATCCTCCTCCTTTAGATTAAATCAGATATTTCAGTCTTCAGACCGTGGCGCGCTCTCCATCCTATGTTTATGTTAATGACTTGTTAAATTTCTAATCTCTAAAGATGTTTGCACTCATATCTTAGAAGCTAAAAGGTAATATGTGTTCACAAGTTGGTGGGTTGTCTTTTGGGTCCTACCAGCTTCTTAAGATCCTTGGACCTAGGCTGAATCTGGCCAGTGCTGCTACATTTCATGTTTCTAAGTGTGCATGTCCAGCTCTGTCTTGACTCCAGCCATGGGTTGCCTTTATTTTCTGTTTCTGTTTTGTTTTTGTTTTTTTTTCTTGATACTTAGAACAGTCTGTGATATTTTCTGATATTTCTCCGTAGAGAAAATGGCTTGCTGCATAACCTGCTGTGGGCTTTTGGACAGATGCAATGACTCTTCCAGTATCAGCTTTATCATTCCACTAGAGTAAAACTGCCAGGTGTTTAATGGCTGTGATACAACTTCTTAAACCACCTATGTAATACCAAATGATGCTGTCATAGCTCTGGTTATAAGGAACATTAAAAAATAAAAGCAAAAAACACCCTAAAGCCAAAAACCACCAACCCTGAGGAGTTCCTCCTAAACCAACATGAGCATGTTGGCAAAAGACCTTTAGCTGGTGCAGTTTAGGGAGGTGTAATCTGTTCCTCCTTTGAAAATGAGATCTCTTAATTTTACCTGGTTTTTTATCACATACTTTTTTTTTTTTTAAAGAAAAGCAATATGACAGTCACATTCCTCAGGGTGTGAGACCATTCCTCAGAAACTGTAAACAAGTTTTGAGTGCCTTGATTTGCTTCAGTAGAGCTGGAAACCTGTCTTAGGAAGACCTGGCTTGCTGCAGCTTGTATGTCTTCCTCCCATGCTCAGAGAGAATGAACAGGGAAGTGGCCTGCTTGAAAAGCATATATTTTAGGATGATGCTTCTGATGAGCTTGTGTTGAAGCCTTGACCGATTCTTACCCTTGCCAGGTAGATGCTGGTTAGTGACAGCGCAGTCAGGTTGACTAGATCCCTACATCTTGAACCTGCATTAATTTTTGCCTAATGCTGCTTACCCATAATATACTGGATGTGCTGTCGAACTATTGTAGGTTAATTACAGGAAACATTTGGTATGCTTGATGGAATGTATCTGTGTTTATACTTCTCCCTCAGTTTGTACAGTGTCCTGGTTTTTCATGTATGGCAGAAAGAAACATGACTTCCTAACGCAAGCCTTTACTTCCCCCAAAGCTTCCTGCAGATGCTCTACCCATGTCCAGTATCTATGGGAGCAGTTTCCACTCGTCCTTCCTTTCCAGTGGCTTTTGCTGTGTTGTACCTTGCCCTGCATTTTGTCTCTAGCCTCTGCTTTTCCCAGGTTCTGTGGTCTGCTCTTTGCTTTGAATGGTACCAAACTATTAAAAAACCTACAAGTAGAAATACTGTACTGATATTTTCCTCGCTGGTGACTAGATGTTAGCTGGCTCTTTGGCTAGTCATTGGAAAGTGAATAATAGAAAAGTCTTGAATGACAACACGAAAAGGAGGTGTGGCTTTTTTGTATGTGTTTGTTTTTACCTCATGAAATTCGTAATTCAGGAGCAAGAGACCAGAATTTTTTGAAGTATATGAGTGGCTTGGGGTGGCAGAGTGGCTAGGTAGGGAAATTGTTCTGATACACAGAAGCTGATTTATAGTGATGTGAACTTAGTGTGTGATGTTTTCTTCCATAAATCCAACCATCTCATATCTGTATATTAAACAAAATTTCGATGATCAGGAGAGAGTTTGAGTGTAGTTTCAGATATGCTGTAATTTACTAATTAGTGCCATAGTCTCCCACAATAATTGAAACCTGTTTTTTGAAGTAGAATTCTTGTTTCTTAAAGGAACTTAAAATTGACATTAACTTTCAGGGTGGTAGGTTACTCTTCTCTTTTCCCCTTGACTTGTTTGCTCTCCAAAGATATCTTTGCTTTTATTTAGTAATGATCAGTTTCTGGCCCAAATATTAGACTAGACCATGTACATACTCCCTCACATATTCTCTCCAGCTTTGGGACAGGTTTTTGGATATTTTTGTTTTGCAACCCCAGATTTTACCCCTGTTGAGGTGTTTTTAAATCAAATTTACTCATCCTGTTTTGTTTCCTGCGGTTCTTATCAGTCTTGTGTCTTTATGTTGTGGCCACCATTTTTCCAGACTCTCGAAAGGACTCTTGGGAGTCCCTCGTCACTATCCTTATAATAGCCAGGAACTGCTGCAAGTGCAAGGGGCACTCAACCTCAGGGGTTGAATGTGTCGTTGCCATGGGAGCAGATACTCCTATTTATCATGGTTAAAATACGTGGTTCTCCCTTTCTAGAAAGGTTACTGATCATTGTTTTATGAATGGTTAACAACAATGTCACTGAATACCATTTTATCAAGACACTGTACACTGCACTAGCTTCAAACAATATAGTTTTTGCTCTGAGTTTACATGACTTCTGTTACCAGGTTAGTGGAAGACTCTGAAGAATGCTGCTAATATGGCATTTGGTATGAAGATTGCTGTAATAACTAGAACTAAGTGAAATTCAGAATTTAATCCTGTGAGAAATTTTTTTTTATAAAAGCTGATGGTCTCATTTATTTTGTGGAGCAGGGTTTCTGAAAATATTTTATAGAAATAAAGCTTCCCAAATTAAATGAAACATTTGGACATTCTCAAAACCCCAAGGAGATTGTTTTTGTTTATTGAATGATTCATTTCAAATCGCTATATTAAACTGCATTTTCCCATTGTGGCCTCATGCCTCCAGGGAGGCTGTAGTTAACAAGTCTCCTCCCTTGCCATGTCCCACACAGTTTTATCAGAGGAAAAGCTACATTGTATTACGGGAGATGCAATTCACATCCCCATTCTTTGTAGTGAGTTAGGTTTTTAGCATGAACCACTGCTCTATTTGTTGTGCACTGCTAGGGAAATGAAATTTCCTATTTTAGTGAATAACTTCCAAATATTTAGGATCTGTAGAAGAGAAGAAAGTAAATGATCTGTTTGCTAGAGAAAATCTTGGACAATCGAAACATATCTGGCAAAACTGTTTGAGGCAATCACTTTTAGCATGGTGTGCCTGTGACCTTGAAGTTCGGACTTTACCCTTCCCTGTTATCCAAAAGGCACATTCGTAACAGAGCTGGAGAACTGAGCCGCGATGTCGTAGAGAGAATAGTGCCACCTATTGAAGAGTTGATCGTCTTAGCTTTTCTTGCAATTCCTTTTTTCTGGGACTGGTAACTTCTAACTGCTTTCATTTCTAATCTTAAACCTCTTCAACTACAGCACATGGTTAGCTGCTTTACTGTACTTTGGGCTTGAGGCTATACCAGTGAGTTTGGGGTATTACAATATGCATGAGGATGAAAAAGGATTTTTAAGATTTATTTTTTTTCTCCACAGAATTTTATGAATCCACTCAAGATATGAACATGTAGTCTGATTTTGTGTACTTAAAGCGTGGTTACAGTGATGTCTCCTCATTTCATGCCATCAGGATACTGTCATGTGAAAGTGAATGTGAAAATGAGATTATTATTGATTTGATTTTGAGTGCTATCAATGGTGGGTTCTGTTGACCTTGTAATCTTTACCTAAGCTTCAGCTGGAAAAAGTGAAATATCATGGTAAGATATTTCAAAATTAATCACTCCTGATTTCCATCCAGGGAATGCTAACAATTGGAACACAAAAGCAAAGAAGGTGAATGAAAAGCTGATTGCCACTTGCTAATATGGATCTTCAGTGTTGCTCCAAACTCATAGACTTTAATTGAAGTGGGTGAAGTTGGCTTAGTTAATAATTTAATGTAAGAGTTCTTGTATGTACTTGTGATAGCCAGATGTGATAGTAGCAGCTATTGAAAACCTTACATTGTGTGTCACTGGGCTCTCAGTGGTTTGTGGCTTTCCTTTCAGTCCATTCCAGAGTGTCTAATGAGGTGTTCAAGGTACAAGATGTGGGTTATGAAAACATTGCTGCTCTGGTCTTAAAATTCCACCACTAAGCAGATTTCAAATTGAATGTATTTTACTTAAAGAACAAAAGTGAGCAAATGACAGATTCGGGCGGTTTCTTTGCTAATTTTTCCTCACAGCAAAGTAAAAGAGAGCACTTGAAGGTTGCTCTTAGTATATCTGGTTCAGACAGGGAGTGCTATTAAATCTGATCTAGTTCTGCAGGTAATAGTGTTATCTTTAGAAAACTGTCAGATAACAACTTCATTGAAATCACTATAAAGCTGCTGCGTATCTCCGTCCAGCATGGTATCTTTCAGCTGGCCTACCTAGACCTCATTCTAGCCTTTTATATTGTGTTAAGAGAAGGATTAAGTGCCTGCTGCTTGTCTGAAGGGAACAAATGCAAGGGGAAATCAATTATGGACAAATTTGTGTTTGCGTTATCACAATTTCAATTGCCTCCTCATGCTAAAATTAAAAAGTGGTCTTGGATGAAATTGAGGCTTGTGGTGTGTAACAGTTTAATGTGATTACTCTTAGAACTTGAATTATACTCTGTAAGACCAGTTTATGTTGCATCTCCTACTATATTGCCTCTGCTTTGGCATCAGGTTCATCCAAGGAGGAAACTTACAAGTAGATCCGAGGGTTATTGGTTCTGGAAGAGAAAGAAATTCAGTGAAAGAACAAGTACGCAGAGCAATACTGTGCCTTTAAATAAGGACAGCTCTTATGAGTCAAAAGATTAGTTAGTGTCTTACTCATAAAACCTGTACGTCTGGCAGCAGGTTTTAAAACGAGCTGTTTTTATGAAATAGCATATGTTCTCTTTCCCACACCCCACCCTGGGGCATCATTCTTGTGAAGTGAGACTTAAAGAAGCTTGGTCATACAGAAAAATGGGAGGTACAAAAGGGAGAGGCATGTTCTTTCACTTAACCATATAAAGAGAGTGCGAAAGGTGGTGTGTTTTTTCCCTCTTGTCTGCTTTCACTTTGCATCCATTCCATCAACTTACTGCAGATCACTGTGTGTAGCATAATTTGCTTCTACTTTATCGGCAGAAGGGGAGTTACTGCGATATGATACTGTGACCAGATTGCTGCAGAAGCACAGGAATGCAGCCTTTTCCACTACTCCCACACCCATTTTTCTATATGCCACACTCGAGGAGAACAGGGCTAACCAGGCAGACAGTATTTTCACTTGAGGCTCCTCATTTCCATTAGGAATTGCTCCAGAGAAGTGAAAGGAGCTGTAGTGGTGCGAGAGTAATTTCAGACATGGGTATGACTCCACTCTCTGTTACAATTAATTCCTTAAAAATTATTCCAAAGATAGTCTTGCTGGGACAGCATCTTCACAATTCCCTTTGGTCCCTCCATACTAAAGGAATCACAGAACGGTGGGGGTTCGAAGGGACCTCGAGAGATGCCCTTGTCCAGCCCCCCTGTGTGAGCAGCACCCCCAGAGCAGGGGCACAGGACCGCGTCCAGGCGGGGTGGGAATGGTTCCAGGGAAGGAGACTCCACAGCCTCTCTGGGCAGCCTGTGCCACTGCTCTGGCACCCGCACAGCAAAGGGGTTTTGCCTCAGATTTCAGTGGAACTTCCCGTGTTCCAGCTTGTGCCTGTTGCCCCTTGTCCTGTCGTCGGGCACCACTGAGAAGAGTCCAGTCCCATCCTCCTGACACCCGCCCTTCAGATACTTACGAGCATTGATGAGATCCCCCTCAGCCTTCTCTTCTCCAGGCTGAACAAGCCCAGGTTCCTCAGCCTTTAAGGAAACTGCTACAATTTGGGTGTCCAATTGTGGAGATCTCCAATTCTTTCTCAAGATGCTGGTGTAAGAATTTTGCCTGATGTGGCTAGAAATGAAGAAGCAAAGCAAGCTCTTAGAAGTGTGGGTGATGTTTAGTAGTTTAGTAGCCAATAGCTTCTGCTGTGTAAATTAAAGAATATCCAAGCATTTTTCAGTTTCTGAAGTCCCTTTTCAAGATAAGGGCTCCATTGTGGTAGGCTTTTTGCAGATGCGCATAGGAAAGTGCTCTGCAAGGCACATCCAAAGCACAGTGCCAGGACTGTTGCTTTGTTTTGTTTTTCCCTTATGTTGTTTTCAGGTGAACAATAGACATACACAACATTTCACCTTTTCAAAATGCTGCACCTACTAAGTACATTTATCTCTGCAACAGTATTTATGTTCACATTATACTGAGTAACCCTAACACCTGGAAACAGCAAGATGCCTTTGATGTCACACAGCAAGTTAAAGGAGGAGCAGATTCAAACTTGCATCTCCTGGGATTTTGGCCCTGTACTTCGGTAGCTCAGTGGGACCCATGGTCTTGATTTCAGAAGTCTTGTTCAATGTAGTAAGAGTGGCTTGTGCTTCTTTACTGCCGCTGTTCTGGTTCTGTGCAATATTCTCATCCTTCAACAGAAGGTACCCTGAGATGAGATTTTTGCTGAGAACTGGGAGAACTTTTCTGGTCAATAAATCTGTTTTAGTCCAGCCTGCTGATGTTAGTCTGAGAGAGTTGTGATCTCTTTTTTTTTTTTAGAGTAGCTTGTAGAGTAGTGTAAAAGTTGTTCACTGTTTTTGATGGTGTACTGGAACATGGCAGTCCTCTGCTGTACTTTGAAGAACTGTTAATACAGACAAAGGGAAGTTGTGCTCCTTGGTTCGTGCACATAGCTGCTCTTCTTCAAAACCTGCTTTTACTTCAAGTTGTGTCTGATGTGCCAGAGCTGTCTGCATCTCTGCTGTTTTATATCTCTGTTTCGTGTAACTGAAGCAATAAGCTTGACCTGTCTTGACATTCCTATCTGTTTCTGGACTGATGCCCTGTTTCTGTCTGTCATATTTTTTCCCTCTGTTGTATTGTACCAGTTTATGTGCACTGTGATTATCTAGGAGGATAAGGTTTTGGACTGATGCCTAGCTTGTGTCTCTTTGTATTTCTCTCCTTCTCTTTCTTCTGCCCTTTCCCCACCTTTCTTATGCAGGTCTTGTTCAACGGTGTGTTGTTATCCAACGGGATGAAAACGGATTTGGGCTGACAGTCAGCGGAGACAATCCAGTCTTCGTGCAGTCCGTCAAAGAAGGTAAGCAGACTTGCTAAATGTGCTAGGCAGAGAGCAGCCTAGATGGTTTTCGTGTGAATCAAACACGTGCATGAGTTAGAGGAGAAAACTCCAGATGCCTTCTTCACGGGTGGAATGGCTGTAGCTTTGGAAGAGATGTGCAAGGATAAAGATTATTGCACTGTTGGGATGCAGTGAGTCGCCACCTCAGTGTCTGATGTATTTGGAAACTGACCTCATATCTGAGAGGAAGTGACTCCCTGAAATGTGGTGGGATTGTGGCTTGGTGTAGTCACTGCAAAATGAGAACAGAACTGCTGTAGTCTAGAAACCCAGATTTTAATCTGATAGAGACAGAGGAAGCTTGGGTGAGTGTGGGAACTAGCTTTGCGTGGAACTACAGAGTGCTTAAACCATTGTTGATTTGAATATTTCTACTGAAGCTGGAACTAAGTGATTTTTTTGCCTCTCTAGATGGAGCAGCCATGCGGGCTGGAGTGCAAACAGGTGATAGAATTATCAAGGTAAGGACATTCAAATCAGAGAAATGGATCCTTTGTATTAAATTAGTTCTTTCCCTGAAAGAATGTCATTGATACATCTGCGATGATGTTTGCTTTTACCCGTGGGATAGAGAAATGGTCTAAATTTCTGTGTTCTGGCAGTACCAGAACAGTAACCACTGAAAGCCCACTGCTGGACAGTGTTTTGTTGTGGAGATCACTATCATTTCAGAACTTCATGGCAGAGTTCAGCATCCTACAATGTTCAAGTATCACACGTACAATAAAAACGGAAGTGGCAGGGGTAGGAAGGAATGGAGAGTTGTAATAATTGCCTGTAAATAAATAGTCTTCTTGGATTATTGTTTTTCCCCTAACTGCCCCCAGATCAGTGTTCTCTCTTAGTCCCCAACAACTAAGAAATCATCAGTTATCTAAAAAGACTACCTAAACTATTGCTGCAAAATGGTGGTGGTGCTACAGCAACTACTGACACAGATAGAGCTGGGGTTTCAACTAGGCATTTAAACTGATGCATTAAATTAGCTACTCTATTTTTTTCTGCCCAGTCAGAGGTGGATTGCTTTTTTTTTTGGTTGGTTGGTTGCTTGGTTTTCATTGGTATGTGTGTATAGTTTTCTTTTTGCAGAGCTCTGCTCACCTGTAAGAAGACAAACTGTTAGAAGGATGAAATGTTTATCTGTTAGTGTCTTGAAAGACATAGTAATGGAGATGGGGGGACAAAAAAAATATTGTTCCTCATTCTACATCCTTATTGTGTAGCGTATGGGTACCTTTAGTTGGAAATCAGTAGCTAAACACTGTTAACTTTGTCTTCCTCCCTACCCCCAGGTGAATGGCACTCTTGTAACACACTCAAACCATTTGGAGGTGGTAAAGCTGATCAAGTGTAAGTAGAGGCAGGTTACTATTTTTGTCATTGTGCTCCCTTTAAATCATGAAGGTTGTAATTTTAAAGGACCAATGACCAAGCTATCAGGTGACAAGGGTGAGGTCTTGCCATGGCCCATGCTGAGAGATGAAGGGTGTATGAAACAGTGAAGTGAAATTGGGGTAATTTTGGCATCTCAGACTGGAGCTGATAGATGCTTATGCGTTTTCTCCTTAGCTTGATGTTCAAAGTTACCATCAAACCTTGCCTGCGCGTCTTCCCGTCTTTTGATTCCACCTTAAATACCATAGCTATTCAGGCACTCTTAAAGTGTGTTATAGTATGATGTGTGCAAAGTACTGGTGTTTCTAAAGGAAGTGCATTCTTGGTTGATTTTTCTGTACAAGGAAGAAGGTAGTAGTGTCTCCTTCCACCCTAGCACAGCTTATTTTGTGGCATGAGCATACGTATACTATAAAGGCAACCTTGTAAATGTAACCTGATAGACTAGAAATTGGATTGTGTGCTTTTATTAAGGACGATTATCGTGAAAGTTTTGGGATTGCCTGAAATTTAAACAGATCTCTAAAACAGAGCTGACACTGCTCTCAGGTTCTCTGGTTTGAAGAACGAACAGGTGAAGAATGGTCTGAGTTTTGTCTCTGGAGCGAAACGACAACCAGAGGAACAGCAACCACAGAAATCTGCAAGTGTGTCTGAAATGTGAATTGTTCTTGTTCTCTCTGCAGCGGGTTCCTATGTAGCTCTCACTGTTCAGGGGCGCCCACCAGGGTCGCCCCAGATTTCATTAGCTGATTCTGAAGTGGATCTGGCAACATTTGGGCATATGTCTCCCATCATGACATCTCCCCATTCGCCTGGCACATCAGGAAATGCAGAAAGGATTACTAGCCCAGTGCTCGTTGGGGTAAGGTTTAAATCTCTCTTTCCAAAGAACCAGCATAGCAGCGGAATAGATGTAGTCATGTTGTGGTTTTTTTTTTCCTTGAATTGTTTTGTGCTACTTGCACATATCACAAATTGGAATTGGAATATTTATCCTGCCACCCAGTGGGCTTTTAATCACAGGGGGAAAAACATTTTGCAAGTAAAAATATCCAGTCCCATTTGAGATGATACAAAGAACATCTGAGGAATTATTCACAGGTTGTCTCTGAGATATCCTGCAGTTTGCATGCTGTGAGTTTATACATTGTCTGAACCAAGCTAGTTATGCAGTAACTTCTGTTAAAAAGTGGATCATAAGGTGTGCAGACACGTGGCAAAGAGTAGGGAAAGTAAATAAGCAGATACTTCTGGTCTATTTTTTTTTTTTATAGTTGATAGGCTATGTTCAAAAGTAGGGAAGAATGCATAGGATAGGATTTAGAAACTTGAATTGCTTCTTGTAGGGCTTTTCAGAACCCATGTTTAGTAAGTATATGAAAAATGGGCATATCCATTTTCCTTATCTATCTTCCCAGCTCCACCAGAAAACCCAATCCTTAATCTCTCCATATTTTCTAGGAGGAGAATAATATTGTCCACAACCAGAAGGTGGAGATTCTGAGAAAGATGCTACAGAAAGAGCAGGAGCGGCTGCAGGTAGTAGAATTGAGAGTTTGAGAGGGGTGGAGGAAAGTATGGTGCAAATGCAAAGACTGGTTGTTGAATCACTACTTAGTAGCATCTTCAACATTCCCTTGCATAGCTTGTGTTTCAGCTTAGCTTTTCTATATACCAGCCTAACACCAGAGATCTAATCACTCTTACTGATTAGCTCTTGAGTCTTTAAGCCTTGACCGGGTAAGAAAAAAATTATGGGAGCTTTCTTAAGTGGAAAAGTACATATCTGTCAATCAGATCTAATCCTTGAGCAAGTAAGCATCTTGGATTCTTTACTGAGCGAGTGAGCCATTTCTCACTAGGAGCTACAACTGGCACAGTACTCCATGGTGGTGCTGAGTTATTGTGCCTTCAGCTGTACGTTCAATGTTTTTGTGATTTACAATAAATCTCTGGAATACAGTTATTTTCATATGCACAGGAGAGAGGGAGGAGAGATATATAAAATGGACATTCTGTAGCATCTACTTGGTAAGTGTGCAGATGTTCTGTTTATTATTTAAAATGTGTAAATGGAGTGAAGGTTAGTTGTGGATTGTAGTT
>VZTV01056049.1:1810-11906 GCA_013400875.1 Anhinga rufa
ACCTGAAAGGAGGCTGCAGTGAGGTGGGTGTTGGTCACAAGCGATAGGACAAGAGGAAATGGCCTCAGCCTGCGTCAGGGGAGATTTAGATTGGATATTAGGAAAAATTTCATTACTGAGAGAGTGGCCAGGCACTGGAACAGGCTGCCCAGAGAGGTGGTGGGGTCACCATCCCTGGAGGTGTTAAAAAAATGTGTAGACGTGGCACTTCAGGGCATGGTTTAGGAGGCACGGTGGTGTTGGGGTGATGGTTGGACTTGATGATCCTAGAGGTCTTTTCCAACCGTAATGATTCTATGATTCTATGAATAAAACAGCATTGGTACGCAGGGGCGCCAAGGTCAGGGGCAGGGGTTGTTCTTATGAGGGCAAGAAGAGCCGTTGATGTCCCTGGAAACGAGCCTGTTTGTAATGTAGGAAACGTCCACACACACACACACCCTTCCCTGATGTTCCTCACTTGTCCAGGTGCTTTGCAGTGCATTTGGTGGGGGGGATGGTGGTGGGGCAAATGGCAGTGGTGACTTGCCTCAAGTTCCCGCTCCCCTGGTGATAAACAAGAAGCCTCACGCCAGTGTCCCCTTGGGTGAGATCCCTGGTCAAACCCAATGGGACTTGGCTGAGGTACTCATTTGTTGTTGGTTTTTTGTGGCCAGCTGCAGGTCTGGCTGTGAAATCCTCCCGTAAGCACCCCGTGGGCAGTGGTGGCGTCTGTGGTGCCCCATGGTGGGGAAGGCTGGGGATCAGATGGAACCCGCTGATCGCTTTGGGCCTGTCTTGGCTGAATCTAGGAGCCTGGCTTTTCAAATTTTGGCCTCAGGAGACTGAGATGTGAACAAACAGCCATGTTAGGCTTTAGTTTTCACTAGTTTTATTTAAGAAGAGGTAAGGGAAGAGGGAAGATCTGGAGTCTGGAAAAAGGAAAACAGGATGAGGGAGAAAAACGGTCAGTGGAAAACGAAGCTGCTTGGAGAACAGCTTGCTGCCATCCAGAGCAGGTGTCCTGTTTTTCCCCATGCTTTTACACCCTCCCTTGCACTGAATCCGGTGTTCACTAGGTGGCTCAGCTCACTGACTTGGCCAAAACCCACTTTTTTGTTGAGTTAATTTTCTGCCAGGTTGGTGGATTGAATACGCTCAGGGCAGAGCCCAGAGCAAGAAAAGAGGCAGGAACACATGGCCAAGAGCTGAAGGAAAAAGGTGACTGACTTGACTCACCTCATGGAAGTGCGCCTTGAGAGTGCACCATTAAGTGGGACTGTTGTAGGAGGTGCAAGATACAAATGGACAAGGGGAAGACAGCACTTAACTGCCTCTGTCCTGTATCTGTACCAGGAGGAGAGTAACAGGTATCTCAGGGACTAGTTAAGAGAGCAGGAGAAATCTTTGTGGTGTTTGTACTTGTTTCTAGCGTAGATCTGAACTAGAGTAATTCTCATGGTGTGGCTCTGTGTAAGTTGACCCTTAATGAGGAAGATTCAGCTCAGAGCAGTGTGTCCTCTGAGTCTTAGGGGAAAAAAAATTGAAGAGAAATGGAAGCAGCGGAACAGATGCTCAGAAGAAAAGTGGAATAATCACAAGTAAAAAATGGAGGTGAAAGCAAAGAAGCAAGAGATAAAGGAAGGTGGAGAAAGTCTGTAAAATTTTAAAGGCAAGAGAGCTTGTCTCTGCAACAAAGGTGACCATGATCTGCATTCCTTCCTCCTGAATTTGTGTGTAACCAGGACACATAGGTATAGGCTTCCTGGAACTTCTGTGCAGAGAGAGGCCCCTTCAAAGGGAAACAGATCTCCAAGTTGGATATCACAGTTGTCTGTCTGCTTCAGGCTGTAGGCTGCTGAGTCCTGCTCTCACATGCCCAGGGTGTACTGACCTCTCCCTATTGCAAGACATCCTTGTCGTGGAAATTTTTGGAGACAGATATTGGACTGTGTTATATGGGAGGCCAGCCCATGTGATCATCATTGTTTCCTTTGGTCTTAAAAAGGGTGACTTTATTTTCAATCTTTGGCAAGATGTCCTGCAATTTATTTTGAACAGAAACAGGAGGATGAGCGGAAAATCACGAAGCTGTGATAGCTTCCCTGCTTATCTTGGCTGCCTTCTCCCGAAGAGTTGTACTGAACAGCAGTCTGGTGCAGCAAAGGAGCTTGACCAGTATTTCTAAACAAACATGGGCTTTCCAGTGCATTTTTTCTTATCTGCATCTTTTTTTTTTTAATACTTTAATCTCTCTGAAGCGATGGCAGTCTTTATCTGTGATGGCTCTAAGACCATAAAAAATCGGTGTTTAACAGTAAAGCGTAATAAAAATTAGCTTAAACCAAGCTGGAAAACCGCATCATTATAGGCACTTTAGTTTAAAAAGTCCAGTTACTGCTTAGATTCTGGTTCATCTTCTTTGTAATATCTACTTCTAGATACCATGAAAAGGTGAAAAACATGCACTAAGCACAAGCTTCATATTTTCATCATGTTTCACTTTCTAATAGATGGAAAAAAGTAGTACATGGAGAGTTGCAATGTAAAGAAATAACATGATAATTCATTTGTTGCTTAAGCTGAGCCAGCAAAGTCACAGTAACACTTCTACAATATTACTCATAAGGAGCAATGTCCTGATTCATTTTAAGAGCCTGGCTTCAGTGGTAGTAGTTTTGGACCCAGTAATTTTGGTAATTCTGCATACTTCAGATAGATGCCATTGTCCAGCTTGGCTATAAAGGCATTTCAGTCAGCTAAGGTAAGAAGTGCAAGTTATTAAACAACTGGGTGTTTAATAAAAAAAGCATATACTTCTTTGTGGAAAAACATAGCAGGAGAATTCACTTTCCTCTTAAATCCAAAGAATATTGACCAGGACTAGGACTCTAATAAGAAGCAGAACTTTTTATCGGAGGACTACAGTATTGCATAAAACCCTTTATTTAAAGTCCCTGGCAAGGCACGTGCGCTGTTTTGGCGGTCACACTGGAGTGAATACGCATACTTAATTCTGGAGGGAATAGCTGACATTTCGGAAGTGTATTCGTGGTTGGATTGTGGCAGCCAGGACTGCGGACCCGCCGTAATGCCAGGTCTCCAGGGCCCTGCGCTTTCCCTGTGCGAGGCTCTCTGGGCCTTTTTGCCTTTCTCATTTGGAGCAGCGGTAGCAACGCAGAGCAGAGCTGGCTGGAAATTTCTGACAGAAAATTTCTCCGTTGGGAAAAACACCCCAACTGTAATTGACAGGTTTCTGAGCAGCACATTGGCTCTGACAGAAGCCAGGCGGGATCCCAAGCTGCCTGCTTCCCCTGCAGGCTTACTTGGCTTTCTCTATCAGCAGTTTGCATGCTTTCTGGGCTTCTTGACAGCTCAATAGGGAAGCTACCATGGGTCAGGGACCCTGTGAACCTGAGAGGCGGGGCCGGGATCAAGCCCGCATTTCAATTGTAATCCCATTCGGGATGGATAGTCTTTTCCAGAAATGTGGGAGAGAAATTCTGGATCTCCATGGCTCCAGTGAAGGAAAGATCAGACGATCTCCTATTCCACAGCACCTGAGCCAATGCCAACAGCAGAAAAAGCATCCATCCTTCTCCAACCCAGAAGCAGCAGCAGGGATAAGGTGCTCTAAGGAAGAAGAGGCATCCCCTCTTCCCTTTTTGAGATGCAGCAGCAGAAGGAATTCATCGACTTTTAATCACTCCATCAGCTGCATGGGACTATTGCTGCAGTGCTTTTCCATTCCTGGTACATAACATTTTCCATGGGGATACAGTTAATGGACGTTTAACTTAGACCAGTGAGTGAGGGAAGAAAACACAGAGGGTGATTCATAGTTCTCCATTACTCTTCTCAGGCTGAGAAAGGCACTAATGCGCCCTGGCTGCTAGCTCAGCAATGCTTACGTCCTGTTTGAAATTCTCCTTCATAACTGTTAGGCATCTACAGTTTTTAAGCAAGCAGTGAAACGCTCAACAACCATTCAGCATGAATATTTTTAGCCTCTCTACCTGTTAGTAGCCATTCTTCAATATAGCTCTGAGCATGTGCATTGCCTTTACAATAAATGCAACCTAACAGATTAGCCAGACAAAGCATGGTGATTCTGCTTCTCTTCCGTGTAGGTTAGAAACTGCTCTACAGTGGATTTAACTTAAGCTCAGAACACCCTGTGTCACGTAGACTTCAGACCAACTCATATCCTGAAGTCTTTATTCAGGCCCTGATTAAATGAACTGCACAAGCATAAATCTAACTGACATCATGGCTTGCTGAATTTAAGTCCCAAGTCTTGCTCAAGCAAACTATTGAGGGAAGATAAAACTGGGCTGCAGCTTTTAATTTGTTCTTTCAAGTCAGAATCCTTACACCTGTGAATACAGCCTATTATCACTTTCTCTTTTCATACCTTTTAGTTCTCTGCAGTTTTTCACAATCGTCTGTAATTTCTTTTCTCAGTTAGAGGTATATGTGGAAGCAAATAGAGCAGGACGGCCTTGTAAGGCATCTGGTCAAGAGGCAGAATTAAGCTTGTCACAACTGAGTGATTTGCCATAAAAGAGTGAAAACCACATTAATCTTTCACTGGTTCCATTTTAGGTTGTGAGAAGAGAAGTGAATATTTTTTTAAATATGTCTTCTGTACATAATACCAGAAGGTTACACATGTGTTTTCTTCTTTGTAAGCAAGTCCAAGCTTCTGGCTACAGTCCAGCGGACGTTTTTCTTTGTCCATTAAGGCAATCTCCTACACAGTTTACCACCAGGGGAGGATGAAATTCCTCAAGCTGTGTTATAAACATTCGTCACTGAAATCACACTCCTGATAACAAGAACAGCAGACAAAATTTAAGACAGCTCTGCATTGGGTGTGCTTTACAGATGGAAACTGTAGAATCAGGAGCGAATCAGTAAAACGAAAGACAAAATAAGCCACTGTGAAAAGATTAAACAAGGCAATTTTCCATCACTAGGAGTTTTGAGGCTCAGTGAAAGTAGGAAGAACCTGATTCTGTCACTCCAAACATCAGGCAAAGTAATACTTAGATGTCAAAGGAAAGAGTCTGAGAAAGGATCTTTTTTCTCTTTTGAAACGTCTTGGTTCTTCCCTTGTAGCAGTACTTGACAGAGACAAGTACTTCAAAGTCCCGTCATCTATATTTTCTTCCCTGGACAACCTTTTTAAGAGCTCTAAGGAATCCCCGTGTTGTTCCTCTGTCTTTCTCTTGCTCAAGTTCATTCCTCTTAAAGAAGGTCTCTAGAGATGACAGCTGAAATCAAGGTCCTTTCGAGACCATGGCACTCGGTGGGCTGCACTGATTTTAACTTGGCCTGCAGTTCACTGTGGGACTGAAAAGGGGCAGCGTTGACAGCAGCGCCCTGCAGCCTTCTGGTCAGGGAGACTCTCTTTATCGGCTTACCTTCCTGTCTTCCTTTTCAGCTGCAGTTTACTCCCTTCTCTGCCAGTCTCCCTAATTAGTGCAGAGGATTTGTTTGTGTATGGCCCTAATAAATCGTAATCACCTTAGATATAGCGCTTCCCCAG
This sequence comes from Anhinga rufa, assembly GCA_013400875.1. Classification (NCBI taxonomy): domain Eukaryota; kingdom Metazoa; phylum Chordata; class Aves; order Suliformes; family Anhingidae; genus Anhinga; species Anhinga rufa. Next base: position 7,341 of record VZTV01056049.1, read on the forward strand.
GCTCAGACCTTTTGCTCTCCAGCCAGGTCCTGTGCCAAGTACTGGGTGGGAGTGTTGGGCAAGGATTTCCTATGTACTGCCATCACGAGCCATGGGGAACTCAGACTTCCCTTCCTCATTTAGGCCTGTGCCTAAGGGCTACCACCATTAATGAATTTATTTCCTTTATGAAAACATTTCACAAAATTCAGTCGGGATAAAGGCAGAAAGTGATCAAAACCCTGACCAAATTACTACAGAACTTCTGAAGAATTTTAAAAGAAAAAGAAAACTTCTTAGGGTCTGGGGTTTTTTTTGTGACAAAATGTATGCAACTCCATGAAAGGCATCTTTTTCTAGAAAAATAATAATTTATAGGAGACTCCAGAAAGGTTGCTTAAAAAATGCTGGCAGCAAAAGGCTGATGGGATGGGATTTTCTGGACATACTGTGAGCATATGAATACCAGCCCCTCTGCCGCTGCAGGCTGCATCTGGTTTTCAGAGAGTTACATTTTCTGCAGCATTGCTTGCAGGTTTCTGGTGTGTGAATCTCATGAATCTGGGAGCCCCGGTGGGCTGTAACTTATGCAGAAGGCCACACTGAGTCCTGGCAAGCCCACGCCTCTGGAATTTAATGGTGCAATAGAAGGAAACATGCCAAACCATCTACCTGAACTACTATTCCCTCAACACATTCCTCTGTGGTGTTTCTTGGCTGGCTGCTCAATCCCTCAGCTCTAGAACTGAAAAAAAACCATTGGTGCTTGAAGTTATATTCCTCACAATCCTTTACGTAGCATATGTGGCAAAAATACCTCAGAATACCAAAAACGTTCCATTTTCCAAAACCAAACAAAACCTGAGAAATAATTGTCTTCTCCCAATATCATTATGTTGGTGTTTAGTTAATACTCAAGAATAGCAGATGGGTGCTCAAGAATTTAGATACAAATATGTGAAAATCAGAAGCGCATCTTTAGACATTTAGGTTTTCAGGTTTTGTTTTGAGTAAGATATTGCAAAATTAAGACTTTGAATAGGTTGCCTTTTAAAGCATTCTTAATTAGAAAAGGTTTTGTAGACTTATACTACAAATCTAAACCCACAAATTTATCCTGTTTCATCATAACCACTTGCAATTTTTTCTTCACTGTGGATGATTTGGTCAAAATCCCATCAACTGCAACAGTCCCCTCTTCTTCTCCCCAGTGGATCTCTGTGTATGTGGCTGTTTAAAGCAGATACGCAACTAGCATGAAATTGTGGTCCTACAGAGACAGAGGAGCTTAGCGCAGGAAAAGAACCAACATACAACTAGCAAAGTATTGTGGAGGTTATTTAATTTGTGTTTTCATAGTTTGCATATGTAGATGATTACAATCTCTGCTATAGAAAGTAGGGAGGTTTCTGTGTTTCCCTGCTTGCTGTGTCACAAGAAAACAGTCTAGGTTAGCGGGTCATGAAAGTCAGTCATGTCAGTCAATGGGAGAATGCAAGGCAGATTTCCTGGAAATGATGGAGCTAATATTTTTGTAAATTGTGGAGTATTTCAGATTCAAAGTGTATGGAATTTTTGTGTACTTGTAATTCTTTCAGTGACTATCATAAACATTGAAGGTTATTTCCAACAGAAATAATGTTTAGCATGAATATTTCTTAGCTATATGCTAGCTATATACCGAGCAGCAAGTTTTAACAGGGTAACAGTCACAGCACAATGGTTGGTATGCACAAGATGTTACTGTATCTATGGCACATACTGTATAAGCATGAGCTAAGCAAGGAAAGACAGGAATTTGGGAGTAGTTTTGCCCTATATATTTGTGGGCTCTTCCTATTTGTCTTGACCAGACAAACTAAAGCAAGGAATCTTATTACTATTCAAGTAATGATTGCCACTGGTAACTTCTGCTCTCCCACAGATTTATGGCAAGATAGTCTCACATATATAAAATTCCAGCTCTCTGTTGTTCTTGTCCATAAAGTAGATATTCCTTCCGAATGTTCTGTGGCCAAATATGTCATAAAATTTGAGTCACAATTCGTATATTTCATGGTGCTATTGGATGTAGCAGAGTCCTTGGGCTCCTATGGGAGTGAAAGGAGTCCTTTCACTGTCTTCAACAAGCCTTGGATCAGACTCTGGCTGGCTTAGCACATTATTTCGGGAAGTCAGTGACTCCCCTAGACTTCACCCTCTCTTCCTTTTGGAAAGCTAATTAATTTATAGGCCTTTAGAATCTCAGCTATTGTCTTCGGAGAGATTTTGGGGGTTTTTGTTTGTTTGTTTTAAATCCTGGCATTGGAATATGGATTGTTCATAGACTAAGAAGACCCTCATGTTTATAGGCCTCTTGAGAAAATGGAATCACAAGTCTTCAATAAAATCTAATCAACATTTTAAATGACTCTCAGATATAAGAGTTTAACTAAACACAGAAAATACCCTGGTGTTCCACCCCACAGGGTCTTATCACGGTCAGCTTGGCTTCTATACTACAAAAACATCCTCAGCTCTTCAAATATGCCACTAAACTTCCCCTGAGAGGCAGACTTCAGCAAATAAAGCCCTCCACTCATGCTACATCACCAATGTTTGCTTGTTAGACTTTGGATGAAAGAGTCAAAAATTTCTCTGCTAAACCAACAAGCTGCTGGAGGAGCTCAAACGGCTGTAAGCATGGGAAAGCAGAGCCGTTGAAACCACAAAGGTAGGATTTGGGACAAGGTGATGTCACAGCCTAGCATCCAACTTTTTTTAGTGTGCAAACAGGAGAACATTCAAACTCCAGAATCCTTCTAGCAGCCAAGCAGTTCTGCTGTAACATGGATGTCACTGGGGAGTTTTTTAAGAGGCTTGCTGTTCTGAGCCAAACGGAGGTCTTTAGAGAGTTACGGGAGAAGTGGAACATGCACATCTGGGAACTAAACCAAACCAATACTGATACTTTAATTGTACAAGGCTTTCACTTGCTATCACATGTAAAGGAGGTTGTGTATTGTTTTAATTATTTTTTAAAGTTCATATTGATTCTCCAGGCAATTGTATTATACATGGATATATACAGAATAAAAAGCTTCACTGATGGATATCAGATGATAGCATCAATAACCAGAAAAAAAAAAATTGGTCCCTAAAGTAACATGTTATTTTTCTTTGAATAAGAGTAAGCTAGAGATAGTAAGTTACTAGCCCCTCCTTCTGAGGTTATAAAAAGGTGATTGAATACATCCACAGCGTAATGATATTCAGATGGGATACTGGGAAATGGAACTGGTCAGGAATGAGCAATTAGTTCAAAGAAAGGAAACATAAAAATGAGGTTACAAGCATAGAGGACATTTTAAAAACAGTGTTTGTTTTCTATAAAAAATTATCTTGAGAAAAAAATATTTTCTTTTTTAAAGCAATTTATTTGGAATCAAATAATAAAGCAATATTTCAGTCTAAGGACAGCAGCTATTACATTTCCAACAAAGGTGTAGTAGTGAATGCATATCTGCTATCAGATGCTAAGGAAAATAAATATATGACAATAGCAACAAGCTAATTAGTGTTTCCGGGGAAGGAGAACACTGTGGGCCCCCTCGAGACTCAGAGAACTGCTGAGGTAGAACATGCAGTGCCCAGCACTCTGTCCTTTCCACTTGCAGTCTGTGCTGGCCATGACACAAGTGACATTCTGCCATTATTCCTTCTTTATAAATCATCAGAAAAAAATTGAAAATTACATCGATTCACCTCTGATTTAGAACTGCAGGTATGTTTGCTACTTATCTCCAGAGAAGATGATTTGGGGGATTGGTGAGCATACAGCTTATGGCTTTCAAATGTGAATCGTTTTACTCATGGTTCGAAGTTGGGCTAGGTGGTATTTGAAGGTCCTAACCAACCTAAGTCTTTCTATAATTCTATGAAAATTTCTAATTATAAATATAATTTGAGGAATGTCTCTCAACTTATAAATGGCCATTACTTTTACAAGCCGTCAAATTATGGAAGACTTCAGGATTTGCGCTACTCTGCATTTTTCAGTAGGACATGTACTGTGTGCCCCTGGACTTGCTGAATCTCTTTGTACCCAAACCCAAGCATTGCACCATCGTATGGTCTCCTGACTACTTCAGCCTAGGGCTGACTTAATACTCTGGAGTGGACCATGGCCCAGGCAGATGGCACTTGCCTGGAAACCCGGACTGTCTGGGTCAGTTCTAGCCACGAGGCAGATCTGTGTCCCTCATACATCAAGCAAAAATGCTCAGTCAGCAGAATTTAGTGGTAACTTATTTAGGTGGAAGCAAGCTTAGACAAGCATTTAACAGAACTCTTTCTGACTTTTCACTTTGCAGGGGGGCTGGTGTTGGCAGAAGGAAAAAAAAAACCAACAAATTCAGAACAAAAAACCAAGTGCATGGTTTCTTCTGGTGCTAGCTTTTACAAACCAGAGCCATAGATTACCACAGTGATGAGAAAACTGGAACAGGAAAATACATCTAGAGGGGTATTTGGGGGGCTAGTTGAAGTCTGAATGTGCTCCACCCTACTGTGTAAGCACTTGGGGAGCTCGTGCACACCCAACTGCAG
>VZTV01056055.1:0-10393 GCA_013400875.1 Anhinga rufa
ATAGCTTAGCCCTGTACAGGACTTTGAAATGCAAGGTGTACCACTCTCAAAGGCAGCCAGTGTAAAATGCTTGTGCAAGTGGTGAGCACAACATGGCAGAATATGCACAGATGAGAAAAGCGTAACTCAGAGCCATTTGTTTTACATCCTGTCTTTCACTGGTATTTTTACTGTGGGTAAGTATAACCTTTCCTATCCCCAGGCCTGTCTTAGGAAAGCCAGGTGTGTGGTGCTGTATTAGAAGAAAGCTTACATATCACTCATTGCATTTACTCTATATAACATCTAATGAATTTTCAAGGTATAATAAAATATAAGAAATTGATGGAAGACTAATCTACTTCTAGTCTACTGGAGAATCTGTGGATGCACAGGACTGATTTTTATCAGCAATGGAATAACTGAAACATGATCTTTTTCTAAATAATTTCCCTACCTGACTTTTAAACTGATTTATACAAAGTTTCAATAAAGGTCATACAAGTAATCTCTTATTTATTTATTTTTGGCAAGTGTCTGTGATTCGATTTAGGTCTGAAATGTATTTCAGAAAGTAATTTCCAAATAGATGTAAATTTATTTTTACCAGAGAATTACATTAGCTTTTAAATTTTCATGCTGCAGGACTGCAGAAAATAAGATGGATGTACTTCTTTAAAATGCTCCAAACATTTCAGAGAAACAAGCTGGGAAGTTTGCCTACAAGTGGCTGTGACTGAACAGATGGTGCTTGTCTTGAATTCCTTTCTAGATCTGAATCATTACATCAAAATTCTCCAGATAGTTGATGCTTCAGGGAATTTGGTGTTTAGACTTGTATAAGTTCTGTGGAGAAAGTTCATTTATGCAAGCTCCATGCCTTCCAACTTATAATTTATTTCACAATGTACAGAAAAAGGAACAGCAAGATTTTATTTTGTTTCTGAAACAGACTTTAAAGCCTGGCTATTAGTTAATGTTCAGGAGTAGTTTTACCTGGTTGAGGGCAGGAGAGAGGTCAAAGAAGGTTAATGGCATTGCAGCATACTCCCTCTCATAGGTATCAACCACCTATCTGGCCTTTCACTGGGAAAGATCTAATGTCTTAATGGCATACAAAAATTTTCAAGAAACTAGCTGCAGCACAGCAGTTATGAACTGTTACAAGTCTCTTAATCATAAAGCTTTTCACTACTACTGGGAGATATACATATGTGTATTTTTAAAGGTATATGAACATCTTTAAAGTGAATTCAAAAACCTTGTGAAATACTTTCAATAATTTTACTCTGTAATATTTTCTCTATTTATATTACTAGAATACCTGATCAGTCTTTTAAGAATAGCTGCTTACATGAAGAAAAGATTTTCTTTTTATTAAAAAGAGTAGTAGAATCTCTGCCTTTTATCTCAATTGAAATAATCCATTACTTGCTTAAACTTTGCTTTGTTTTTCGTCTGATTTTTAAAATGTCTTCTAGCTGATTTAAATATATCTACAACAAAACTTTCACCTACCATTTGTTCCTCCTGAAATCGAATTGAAAAAATAGTATTTCAGATAGTTCTCTGAAAAGAGAGATATATCCATGCTGTTAGGTTCTCTGGGGCGTAGGAACTCATGATGAAATTATCATCATCCATTATGGCCTTGGATTTTTCTACTAACTTGTACTTTATCAGTAACCTCAGTAGAAAGGCCAAATGTTGAAGCCGGAACTGCTCCCTCACAGCTAGAAGTGATCTCTTTACATTGGAAGTGATACTCTTTGGTGAGGTAATATGGGGACATTCTGCTGCCATCCATTAGTTACCTCCACTAAAGGTAAGAGTAAACTTATCTTTTCTTTTTCCTTATCTGTTGAACATCTCTAGTATGCCAACTAATAGCCACTCTTTAGCTAAGAGTTAAAATAATAAGTCAGTTAATAAAAAAAGCATCTGCTATCGGTTTACCTTAAATAATTTAATTGCTTCAGTTTGCAAGGCTTCTGATGGCAATGTTGTAAGAGGGGAAGCAATTCCTTCTTTGCTGTGGCAAAGGGTAGGATGTCTCCAAATCTGAGAAGCTAAACAGATAAAATATGTAGGTTTGTAATTCATTCAGTTCATAAGTACATTCAGTAAATAAGTATTAGAAGATTAGTATGTTGAAACAAAAACAAACTTACTGGTATCGCCTTCCGTATTTAATAATTTGCAAATAAGTTGTTCAAACTCGGATCCAACATTTACACTGGTACTTCCAGCTGCAACTGTCAGATGGTAACGCCACATGTCCTAAAGCAGAAAAACACACAGCAGCTCGCTCATTCCATGTTGGAAGAAGCTGCTTCCTCAAGATTTTGCTCTCAACTTGAAACACTGCCATACGCTCCTGTTGAAGCCCAAAGGAGTTTGCCTTTGTTTGAATACACCTGTATTCGTGGCCTCCATGTTACAAATACTAAGCAAAGAAGACTGGACAGGGCACTCTTCAGAAGTCTTATACCCTCAGAATCATGGCTAATTATCAGGGCATTCTTCCTTTCCTCTTCAGAAAGCTAACCTAAGTGCCTTTTTATCACTGCCAGATCCTGCTAACCTGGGGATAAGGCCAGAAAGCAAAATGAGGTCTACAAGATTACTTGAGAACAATGATGCAATAATAATAAAAATGGTTTTAACCATACCTCTCATTTCTCCTTCACTTCATTCAGTAGGGCAGTCTTCCCTACTATTGATGTTATCAGTGAAAATGGGTAACAGTGTCCCAAAACCTCTCAGGAAGGTCTGCTACAGGTCTGTCTATAAGTTAGTGTAATGTGAGCAAAGTTCTCCCATTACAACATGTGATATTCTGCACCATCTCCTTATGTTGGCAAACCTGCTCATTTTCATCTGTTTTAAAAAGGATTACCTAAAATAGCATTGGTTTGCAGACAAACCCTGATCAATGTTAACGAAGCAGGACCTTCTCCTTGCTTATTATATCAAACTACAAGCCAGATGACTTGTAGGTCCCCCTCCTCCTCCTCTTTAAGAAATATTTGTATCACAGCACCACACTCATAGATGTGTTACTGAAACTCAATAAAAAAGTCCTTTTTTTACCTTCTCATGTTTGGATCCTATAAGAAGATAAGTGGGTCCTTGATCTTTGGGGTGGATAACAATAGTGTAATGTGTTGATAATAAACTGCGACCACTAGCCTCATAATCTTCATCAGAATCGCATGATCTATCAACTTCTTCAACCTTCGCCTCGGAAAGCTTGATTTGTCCAAGAGGAAACTAAAAGTAATTACCAGAAGTGGTCAGAGAGCAAATATTTGCTTCAGTGCACACTGATTTTGTATTTCTTATTCTACAAATAGAAAGAAAAACATGAACTACCATCAATACCCATTTGTATTTATTCATTTTCAGTCCTGCCAAGATGTCAGATAAGCCAGCTGTTGCAGACCGCAGCAGGAGAACGATATGTGCCACAGTCTGAAAGTGAGATTTTTAAAAATTCTTTTCCAGGTCTGCTTCTGTACCTAGTTAATGCAATAAATGTCTGTTAGGGCAAGGGAAGTAATTCTTCAGAGTTTCCACACCTGGTTCCAAGCAAAACTTCCCGGGCTCAAGCCTAGAATAATCTTGTCATTACAAAGGACAGCAGCATAGTGTTGATGTATCTATTTGGTTCATGCTGTAAATTCACAACGTAATTTTTTTATGTGGTAGAGCTTCTCAGTTGGTTTCATTCTTCAGTCTGATAGATCACAGTACTTAAGTTGTGTATGTAGTCATGATCAATTATCAGGAAATATTTTATACTAAAAACCATTCAAAAGGAAATTTTCACAGAGGTAATTATTTCATAGTCATTATCAACAGGAAGGCACAACAAACACAAATACAGCATGCTATTGTTTCTGTATTGTTTGTGATGTCTAGCAATGCTTAGCGATCCAGCAGAAAGAGAGGGATGTTTCCCTTTAGTAGAAGGATGGTTGGGCACTACAGCAACTAGCATCTTATTTATGCCACGTTCAGGTGTAAGCCTGAAGTTGTCTTGAAATATCAACAACGGTGAAAAGTATATGAGGCTGACTCTTAGATTCTCAATAATACTGATTAAAAAACAGAAAATACAATACTAGAGAGCAGCTGGCAAGTTTGACTCAGTCTAGGGTGGGTTTCTTCAAAAGTGATTTGATAAAGTGAGCAGTTAATAATATAATTGTTTTGAAGAAAACATCGCATAGTGGTGGCTCTTTATTTGAGTGCTCTCCATAGAAAGGCTTAAAGATGCAGTGGTGATTTGCATTTTCTGTGGTGCTTCTGAAGCATTCAACTTTTTGAACAAGATAAGATTCGAGAACCAAGAGATGTCATTTCATATACAAACAGTCAAGACTGATTAATTCGCTAAGTTTAACTAAAACACAGTTGGCTGATTTTTTAATTTGAATTCCATTTTGAAAGGAGGCCACTTAAATGGACTCAATTACTGTATTAACCACTGCAGATTGTGTAATTTGTTTCTGCACTGTCAAATTCAGCTACAGCAGATGTTTTTAATTAGCAAATTGTTGAACATTAGAAATGATCTAGCTTTGGAAAACTTTCCATACCTATTCTGCTTACAAAAGCTGAATTCTTACTCTATTGCAAGCCAGCAAATTAGTTTCAGTTTTGCTTTAAAAGGGCAGCAAAACTTGTTCCAAATGTAAGGGAAATATTCACAAGAACCCAGCAAACTTCTTAGATGTTTCTAAAGGGCATCCTAAACCCCCAAAATCTTCAATGGCAAAAATGTGTGAATTCAGATACTTTAAACAGAGATTTCTTCATAGGAGAAAATGCAAGTTAATTTTAATGTCTCTGTAAGATGAGCTAGAGATTAATACTCTGGTCATTTGATTCCCCAGCCCTGTGTTACACTTTTAAAGAGTAATTTAAAGAAATGTTGTGATGGATAGTTACTACTATCTTACTCTCATAGTTCTAGAAATAAGATGTAGTTGAATGTTTAAAAAATGCCTAAAAAAGGAAATTATAACAAAGGGAATAACTAGCTTTATACAGAGACTACAGATTACTGGGTCCAGTATGATTATTCGGCTAGATTAGAAGTAATAAATGAGATTTTCTGTATTTTTTTTTTAACTGTTATGGGTTATAATGGCTCAGTGAACTGTTACCATTTTGTCAAGTGTCAGCAGTCTTACTAGAGATAAGTAATAAGGATATGAATCAAATATTCATAACCTCAGCGATATTAACAAGTATTCTTGTAGATGTTTCCAAAATCTTGTTCCTGACCCACCTCCATTAAAAAGATGTTTCTTGATGACAAAATGCAATGCCTTAGGAGCAAAAGGACAGGTGAAAAGTGTGACTGGGAGGTGTCTTTTGTCCTGTCTCTGTACGTAAATGTGACTGAAAATATTGGGACTGACAGGATTCAGAAGTGTGGGTTGGGAACTAAAGGTCAGGCCCAATGTGGAGGAGTCAGATCTTGCTCTTTCTTAGCTCCTGGTGTCCTACAGGGTATGGGATGTTGGGAGGTTAACTTAAAGCTGATTGGATCCCATTTCTTCCTTTTTTTCTTCAAACAGTATTTTCCCTAAGTTTTAGAAATATTTTTCTCATCTCTTTCTCTTGCCATCCTCCATCTCCATTTCTGCGCACCTCATCAGTTGTAGCGAGCAAGCTCCTCTTCCATAATTTTGATGGGGAGTGGGAAAAGATCTCCCCCACAGACACACATCTGCAAAGCAGCAAACTCTGCATCCTGCTAGCCTTTTTTTTTTTTTTTTGCCTTTCTTGCAGCACTGTGGAGGCGCAGTGACATGCAAAAGAACAGGATTGGGAAGTCAATTGAGGGATAAAAAGAGCATTTAATTTTTTGAAAACTGCAATCACTGCCCACTGCAAACATACATTAGAAAGGGTCAGCTTCCAGAAGTGACAGCCAGGTCTTCTCTGATGAGTCTGATGCCTGTTAGAAAGGGAGACCTGAACTGTCATCAAATCAGTGTCCCGCTTTGGCTAGGGATAAGAAGGTGCAGAATAGTGTCCCGTCCCATAGGAGGAGACGAATGGCCATGCCCTGAATTACTGTCTATTAGATAGGAACCTTCCAAGTTGACAATCTGTAAAGTCTAAATATTTGTTAATCAAGATAAAATGAGCGTATACTACTGTGCTGGTTTTGGCTCGGGTAGAGTTAATTTTCTTCACAGCAGCTAGTATGGGGCTGTGTTTTGAATTTGTGCTGAAAACAGTGTTGATAACACAGGCATGGTTTTGTTACCGGTGAGCAGCGCTTACACAGAGCCAAGGCCTTTTCTGCCTCTCACCCCACCCCACCAGCAAGCGGGCTGGGGGGGCACAAGGAGCTGGGAGGGGGCACGGCCGGGACAGCTGACCCCAACTGACCCAAGGGATGTCCCACACCATATGGTGTCATGCTCAGCATATAAAGCTGGGGGAAGAAGAAGGAAGGGGGGGATGTTCGGAGTGGTGGTGTTTGTCTTCCCAAGTAACGGTTACGCGTGATGGAGCCCTGCTTTCCTGGAGACGGCTGAACACCTGACTGCCACTGGGACGACGTGAATGAATTCCTTGTTCTGCTTTGCTTGCGTGCGCGGCTTTTGCTTTACCTGTTAAACTGTCTTTGTCTCAGCCCACAAGTTTTCTCACTTTTACCCTTCTGATTCTCTCCCCCATCCCACTGTGGGGGAGTGAGCGAGCGGCTGTGTGGTGCTTAGTTGCTGGCTGGGGTTAAACCACAACAACTAACCAGGCCAACTGTACCTTAATAAAGCTGTTACTTATTGTTTAAGGTCTACTTCAGTATGTTATCTTCCACTCATTGAGGAAACAAGTAAGGGACCTACCTTGTCTTCTTGATTACGGAAATAATACAGAATTTTTCCAACTAGGGTACACCAAACTCTTTTGGAATATCCATGTTTCACCTGAAATTACAGAACATTGGGAACAAGCACAGCCAGAGAAACACAGACTACATTTCACCATCTCTGAACTTTGGTGGTTTTGGGAATAAACGCCTTGGTTCAAATTCCTTTCCGCATTACTAGACAATAATTAAAACTGCGTAACTCTATTAAGGGCATAAGAATTAAAGCATTAGATGCTGGTCTAAAGCCCAGTAAAGCCAATGTGAGTTTTTAATTTGGTGTTGGATCAGGCCTACGGTTATAGAAGCTGGGGAAATGAAATAATTGAAAAATTCCTTTAATACAGTATTTTTATTTTCTTGAAATAATCTGTCCCAGTGAATAATACTGAAAAAGAGAGCACTCCACTGAAATGTTAGGTCAGTTAGCTACTGAAAATTATGCATATGGAAAAGTACCATGCTGAACTAGAATACCACTGAATTGCAAATGGAGAACTAATGAATTAAAAAGACAAAAAGAAAAGCCAAATCAAACAACCAAAATAAAAATATTGCCCGAAGTAGGTGAGTTGGTAGTCCTTCTGGACTGTTCACATTGTAACATACTGGGAAAGTGAATACATGTCTGTTTTGCTTGTATTTATTTTATTGCAGAGCCATTTTCATCTAGACACTATTCTTAAGAAATATGGAATGAAGCAGTTTTGGGGAAGAAAAGTGTTCCTACCTTTGTAAGTAATCCTTTCATGGTTGGCTTGATTTCAGGCTGTATGAAAAGTGGGCTGGCAGCCTGTATTTTAAGAACATTCTGTAGTACTTTGATCCATTCTTCTAAGATGTTGGGAGAATCTGCAGTCAAGTAGTATGTTCGTTTTTCTGTGGTCAGCTATGTAGTAACACAAGAGTCTTGAGCTTTAAGAACAGTATACATTCGACCCCACAGTGTGGGGGTTGCAACTTATAGTACCCAGTGTAGTTTCACAACTTTAGGGGGATTATTTTTCCCAAATCACTTTTCATTAATGAAACATTCGGTGGCCAGGCAGAGCAGACAGACCCGTGCTTCTAAGGCTTTATCTGAAAAGTTCCAGGACAGCAGAATTGAGAAAACTCAATTTATCTCCTTTCAAACAACTTCTCTCAACCCTAATGGCTAGCCCCAAGACTACTTACTCTCTTTATTTCTATCTCATATGTGACTATCTGACCTTTGTAGCAATGCAAACAAGGCTACATGTAGTCCTTTCTATAGTTTCTATAACTGAAATGATCCTTCAGTTTCAGACTAAGGGCACCGATTAATTCCAAGTCCACACTTGGACTTCCAGTCCAATAGGGACTGGAACAAGGAGTCGGTTTTGGGGATGGAGGAAGTAAATACCCGTTGAAACACAGGTGAGAAAAGCAGGCACCTGAATTGTTTGTTTCCCATCACCCCTTTCAATGTGGCTAGATGCATTTAGCTCAATTTGACCTTGAGGTTTTCGAATGACATCACTCTGTATGGAAAGAATGGAAAAAGAATAATTTAAATCTACCAACGAACAGCAATAAATAATTAAAGAACTCATTTAAACATTAATCTTAATAAATACTTCCTAGTCAGACATTGAGCGCCTTGTACACCTCTTGAGGAACTGAGTCATGAATCGCTCTCTAACAGCTCAGACACCAGGAATGCATTTTTTTCCTTCTAGATTCTCAGTAAAAACAGTCTAATATTAAACAGCAAATAAGTTATATGTACTTACTGGAGATTTGTAGTATAGTAATTCGCCTCCTTTAAGCACAAACCACCGTCGTTTCCAGGTCTTTACTTTACCACCCATTTTTAACAGATACCCAGATTTTTCCAAAGGTTCCTGATTATTTAGAAGTTAGATAAAAAGTAGTTAGGTACACATATACTCCTCAGAGATATGTATAAATACACACACACATACACATACAGATATTTTAATGACTTAAAAGCATGCTAAATAATAATTACAGTATTTTATGAGACTTTTAGTCCAATGACAAAGTTTTTACAAGCATCAGTTAAGACAAATGCCATGCATGTGGGATAACTAATTGATATCCCTACTTACAGTTATAGTACATGAAGGACAGTAAGTGATTTGCCCAGAACTATACAAAAGAATGAAGAATATGATGATTCCTGATCTTACTTTCTGATTATTTATATTAAACAAGGAACAAAATGAATACAATGTAAATATGTATTTTTTCCGAACTTCAGGGACTAACCTGCAGACCAGGTACAGAGCAGTCTAACTCACAGCTCCACAAAGACATACTTTTAGTGTGTACACTAAGCAGAGTTCAAAATTTTGCTCTGTGAAGAAATCTTTAAATAAATTATCTTCATCACCAGGCAGGCAATCCACTTGTATGTTAAGGCACTAACTACTACTACCACAGGCCATTAAAAAACTCCTGGAGACAGACCAAAACCCCACAATGGTTTGGTTTCTTTGACCTGTCCTCACATGTTGCTCTACTTATGATTACTCTGATGCGTGAAGTTTTCCCTGTATGAGGGAACTACAGAAACGTATTACTGCACATAGATTTCTCCTGATGCCTCCAACTCCTTCAGTGGAATGCCCTTCTATTTCCCTGAATATTCAAAGAATAATTTTAAGCTGATTTTAGGGTATCATATGCAATCTGATACCAGATCTGCTTCCAAGAAAGGAAAATCTTAAGTGTTGTCTTGTGGAGTTTTCTACCTATTTCCATTCATTATACAGAAAGCTCAGAATTATCCTCCACTTTACTTCAATCATTGTAGTCTTCTATGGCTAACTTATTGTTGGTTTATTTTGCTATTTGTACTCATAAGGAAGTCTGAGTCAGCAAGACAATATAGAGATTTGGCAGCAGTCTTTGAACATAAATATATACACAGCACCACAGGTACACTTCTTCACAGAACTTCAGTACTCACATTTTTTCCATTATCACTAGATGAGGAAGAGGTCTTAGGAAGTTTCTGCTCTGGCTCTGAATAGTCTGTATCTGCCGAATATGCATCTGGAGGAATAGCATAGTCACTTTCTGAGGTCACAGAAGAGAGGGACACACCTGTGTTAAAAGAAGAAAGATGTTTCTTTATATTTTTTGTATTACATTAAAAACAAATGAGATCAGAATATTCATGCAGAAAGAATATCTGAGTAGGATCTGCAGGCAAACACAAGTATCAACATAAAACCATCAGGAACCAAGCATTTTTTAAAATATCAGCATATCAAACTATTAGCACAGTGCTAATACCTGAATCCCATTTTCTTCATAATTAAAGAGAGTTTAAGTCACTTGTGAATGAAACAACAAATACATGTCTTCTACATATTATCACCTTCTGTTATATTACTACAGCTTCTTCAAGGAGGCAGTTAGAGCCACGTGTCATACTCATTCTCTAGAAAATAAATACAGGATCTTTAATGAAACTAAGCAACTTTCCCCTTGCCCTTTCTATCATTCTGTTATGGTTTCAGCTGG
>VZTV01056056.1:7114-30625 GCA_013400875.1 Anhinga rufa
CTCCCCCTCCTTCTTTTTAAAATCGCAGCAAAAAGAAGAGTTCAGAGTAGTGCTTGCATTTCAATAGCTGGGTAGATGTTGGCTGTGAATTGCCTTGCAGTGTGCCTATTAACAAATCTGTCGATACGGGGATAAGGGCTTGTTACAACCCAGGGATGCCATTTCTGCCCCCGAGTATAAAAGCTCTTGCTGTGCATGCTTTAATATAAAATGGAGCACTCTGTACAAAAAAAAAAAAAAGAGNGTCGGGGAGACAGACCCAACATCCTGGAATCTAAATGTTGGCTTCAGTAAACTGTAAAGCTAGTTTAGGATGAAGTGTTCCTGTGTCTTGGACCAGCTCTAGCATTTCCATCTTGCGCATGAGATGAGAGCTTGAAACTTTACTAGCTGTGCGAGGGAGGGCCAGAGTATCCTGCTGCCATGCTCTCAGAGGTGGCGGCTGGGGAGAAGAGCAGCTCTTGAAGGTGTCTGTGCTGGTGGTAAGGGTTTGCAGGGACATAACCCACCCCAGCGCTAGTGAGGCCTCTTGATGTGTAGCTTCTGAACCTCCCCCCGGCCCCCCCTGTGCTTCCGTTGCAAGCAAGGATGTACAACTAGAGAGTGCTGTCTTGAAATCTGCTGTCAGTGATATTTTGCTATGGAAGACCTTTTTTTTTTTTTTTCTTTTAAACTTTCTCAGGCACCCTGGGCTTCAGAAAAATCCTCTTCAGAGCCCAAGGTGTGAGCTTGCTGCCATGAAGCTTGCTCTCTGCGTGAGAACCATTGAGCAGAAGCGTGCGGCTAGGATCCTTTTGGTGGACCCCAAGGTCCAAGTGTAGAAACACTGCTCTGAAAATCTAGAGGGAGGTGTTGATTGAGAGGAGCAGCCTCAGTAGTGTGCTGCTGTATGCTGATGTCAAAATAAGTGTATGACAGACGAGCCGTAAAAATGACAAATTACTCAGATCTTACTAAATACTTCATGAGCATGAAGTGGGAAGGAAGTATTAACGGGGGAGAAGGGCACTGGTGGTACAGTCAGTGATGTGTTCTGCAGTGTCCCATTGCAGGACCTCTTTGTGGTTACTACAGTGGGGCGGCTTTAATATTTGTGCTTGTTTCTGGTCCGTTGGCTGGAGCAAGAACTCCCATACCTACTGTTGTGCTTCTTTAGAAAAAAAAAAAGATCCAAGGGTGCTTATTCATGTTTGTGTGAGAAGGACCTTTGCCAACTGCTCGGTAAGCCAATGTGTGGATTTGGAGTGGCTTGGGGAAGTGAGTAGCCTCTCCTCACACCTAACGTCCTTTCATTTAACACCTCTTTTGTAGAAGGATCTTGCTTCCAAAATAGCTTCACTTGGTGAAGCCTCTCTGGGCCTGAACCCCTCCTGGCCTGGGCTCTTCCGTCCTTGCTGAGGGCTCTGGGGACTGCTGGGATGACACCCTTGTCCCTTTGCTGCAGGGCAGGGGTGGCTGGGTAAAGTCTTGCAGCATTTGCTCAGCTTCTTACCTGTGTGCAACACAAATAGAGCAAGATGCTCAGTGCCTGGAGAAAGCTCTCCCTGCAGGCTATCTCTGTCCTGCTGTGTGGAAGGAAGCTCCTCCCTTAAGAGGATTTAGCAGCTTTAATGATGTGGCTCATCTGGACTCTCTTCATTCCTGTTATTGTTCTATTTTAGTTCTTGGGGTACAGGCAGGAGTAGTGTGACCTACAACTGTAAGCTGGTGCAGGAGATGCTCTAAGAAGGCTATCCCACAGCTCTGTGGAGGTTTTCTGCCCCTGCTGCCCAAGCCGCACTGCTTCAAACTCCATGAAGTGCAGGGCAGGGTTCATATTAAATTCCTCATCTGACTGTAGTTGAGGAAAGTTTTTATCCCTCTCCTGTTACTCTGGGTCCTTGTGTTATAGCTGTAAGGCAGCAGGGGACCATCCAGGACTGCAGGCATTCATCCAGTAAGTGTTTAAATCAGAGAGGTGCAGGTGGGAGTTTTGCAGACCTGCAGTAACCACAGGCCCTGAGGCACTTTCCAACTCAAATTTTGGCTGTGGTTCTTGGTGTCCACTGGCACTGTTACAGCAGGAGGCATGCAGCAGAGGCAAAAGGTGCTGCTGCAGGGCCTCTGGCACTGATGGCTCAGGATCTGTTACGGGGAAGCCAGGGTGATGCTGGGAGGTGGACCATGCCCTGTGCTATCTGAAGTGAGAATAATTGCCCCACTTTAATGGTGCCTGTGGGGTGGCAGCTACTTTCTTCCTGGTCTTCTTTCTGTTTCTGCTTGCTGGTGAGTGAGAGGTGCTGGCATGGGTCTAGCAGCGCTTCAGCTACAGTTGAGTGGCTTGAAGGCTGGAGGAGGTAACGATGCTTCCAGTGGGCCTCTGCCTCAAGGGGTGATTGGAGCTACAGTTCTTGGACTTCTTCCTCAGTCTCCTCTTTGGAAAAACTCGTATGCATCAAAATTAACTTCTTTACAGCCAAGAGCTCTGGCCTTCACCCCAGAGTGCCTTAACTTCACCTCTCTAAAATAGGAGCACCATGTCTGCATCCTTTTCTCCTTCCCTGCCTTCATTTGCCTCTGAACATGGATCGTAACATCCTGGGATCTGGGGTCCTTATGTACAGCAAAGGGTGACCTGGGCCCAGTAGCCTTGTCCCTGCCCCGCAGTTGTCAGCTCTGATGGGCTAAGAAATAAACTGTGCTCTTGCACTGAGGCTTCTGCTGGAGGAACGTGGGATCAGAGCTTTCCACAGGTAAATGATTAACGACATGTATGTGAAGGGATGGTTGCATGAGCCACCTTCCCTTTAGGAACTCTGTATGAGCTGTAATCGTTACCTAATCACCTCCATCTCTTCCTGGCTCATCTGAATTCTTAAAGAGGAAATGAAATGGAGGAAAGCCTAAAAATTATAGGCTCTCTCTTGGCATGGTAAAAGGAATAATACGGGAGGCACAGCCAGTGCCAGCAGTTCATTGACGGTTGGTCAGCTGTGGCAGAGCCTGTTTGCTGAAAGCTCTGGGCTGTCAGGGCTCGGAAACACTGAAGCAGTTAATGGATGACTTGAACCTAGACGGGGTGATAAGTGAAGCACAAGGAACTACGTGCTAGAGATTGCTTAAATCATTGCTTGCGTGTGCTGACAGATTCAGAGCGAGCTAATTTTCTGGAAGAAAGATGAGGCGTTACTGTGAGCAGCTCTGTGAAAAGAGCTGCCTGGTTGCTGACGGCAGAAAAGGGGAATAAAACGGTAGCCTGTTGGGATGGGGATTGGAGATTGCTGGCACAGTACCCAAGCCTGTGTCCTCTCGGACGCAGTAGGGCCAGGGAAGCTGGGTAGTTTGAGGCTCATCCAAAGTCTCGGGGAGAAAGGGAAGGAGGCTAAGCTGAAGTCAGGCTTTCTCCTGTGGGAAGAGGCACATGCATGGGCTGTCTGGCTGACTGCTCTAGTTCTTTTATCTCCTTGATGGAGCTTCAGAACTGGGACAACACCATTTAAAAGCAAGTCAAATCAAAGTGCAGTGCCTGTATTTAATTTCTGACACTTGCTGCTGAGGTGAGTGGCCTGTCTGTCTCTAAGAAGCTCAGGATCTGGAAAGGATCAGCTCTCCTGTGCCACCAGGAGCCTTGCACAAGGGCATTTGTTGCTGTTGCAGTTTCTTTGCAGTGCAGCCTTGAGCAAACAGGTGCATCATGAAAATGCTTTACCCTCTACTGCAAAATTGTTGTTGGGCTGTAAGCAGATCGCTGATCTCTTCCAGTATGATGATAATCCTGTGGCCATGTGTTCTAGAGAAATGCTGATCTGGGACGAGCTATATACATTAGGATATCCAGTGGCCCAGAGATTTGAAGTTATATAATGGAGATTTTCCCTTTGTAGGCAAAAATAATTCTGCTTCAGTGGGAGGATGGTCTCTTGTATGTAAGCAAAGGAAGGTATGAGCTGTCAGAGCTGCAGCTGTGCACCTTGAGCCAAGCTGCCCTTCCCACACACAGCTGGAGTTGGGGACTGCCTTTGGTCCCTTCTGCTGCTGCTCCCCATCCGATGCCATGGAGGCAGTTTGGGAAAGGGGAGGGAGAGGAACTAGCTTACAGGGATTTGCACAGCTGGGCCCGAACTTGCTGTAAAGCAGTTTTACCTGTTAGGAACGAAGGAGGCTGTTGCCCAGAGTTCACCGGTACCCTGGAAAAGGGATTACAGTCACTGGATGTGCCCATATCCTCCACCAGCACCTTCCTTTGGCTGCTGCCTCTGCAATCTGTGAGGTTTCTGTGCCCTTGCTGGGATGGGGTCAAGGGGCCACATGGGAGCTCGATGCCCTTGGCTCCGACCTCTACTGGAGAGGCTTCATGCAATAAATTGTCTGTCTAGTTTTAAAAGTAACCCACTTCAGGACCCTTGCTTTGCTTGGGCTGGCACACTGGACTGTCACAGGTTGGAGTGGGTTGCCTCTAGGTGTTTTCTGCACTGGGGGACTGTGGGATCACAACCTGCACTGTATTGGTGCAGGTCTTCAGGAGCGACACGTGAGGCAGGTGTGGAAGCAACATCTTGGCACTTGGCCGGCACAGCAAGGACTGCTGCCATCATCCCATAATATGTGAAAATCCTTAACATCCAGAAACGGTGTGTCTCCTGTGATAGATTTTTAGCAGTTGGGTTGGGAATCAATTGTGAAGTCTAAATTCACTAGGGGAGTTCTACTATTGCACAAAATGGCTCAGTGCTCTAGTTAGACTGTTCCAGGGAAGTTTTTGTACCTTTCATGGCATTTCAGTTTCTGGGTGCTCTAGTCTGAGAGGCAAATATATCTGTGTTGGGAATGTCTTATTGCCTTCCTACCTGATTTTTTTTATCTGATTTCTCCTTGGTCCTGCAAATGGCTTACTTAACATTACTTGGAATACGTGTGGACAGGAATTGAAGAAGGTGTCAGTATTTTTTGGACTTCGGTCCCCAGAACTAAGGTGCCTGCTTTCGAAAGGCACCATGCAGACTGCTCTGCTCCTCTCCTTTCTGCTTGTAATCAAATAATTTGGAGAGTACTCTTTGCATCAAAGGGTGCTGTTCTGGCTGCTGTAGTGATAGGACACCATCTCTAGTACTGCAATTATAATTGTATGTTGGTTCTGGGCTTTGTTTTATGCTGGTGGTGTGGCGCAATCAAAGCATCCTCTTGACCCCTGTGGAACCAGTCATGTGTCTGCCCTGTGTCAGGGTGGACTGAAGCTGCTAGTGATGAGTCAGTCTTGAGTGGCTTTGCTGGAATGTCCTCAACTTCCCAGTGTGCTTTACTAAGTAAAATCTGTTTTCTGTCCCCTCACTCCCCATCTATTGTGTCTTGTGATCACGGAGCCAGGCTACTTGTTCATACAGAAGTGCAGATCCAGAATGCTGTGCTGGACTTGGATTGAGGAGGCTGCTGACCTGCAGGTTAGCAAGGCTGTTTCCCCCCATGCTGTTGCTTGAATTTTGCACTGACCAAGCAGAGATGGGAACTATTTTGCAGCATCTATGCTGGATGCTTGAAGAAACTGTGGCTTAAAAGGCAGGCAGCAGTTCTAAATATGCTAATCTCTGAAGTCTCTTCTGGGGGAAAAAAAAAACCTGACCAGGCAAAACCCAGCTGCCTTGATGTACTTTCCCAACACGCTAAGAATCTGCTGAGCTCTTTTTTGCATTCACGCCCCTTTCTAATGCAGGTTTGCAGAGACACTGCACATGGAATAACTAAAGAGCCCTCTGAGTTGTGTAGTAAATCTGCCTGTTCCTGAAGGAAGCTCTTTTAATTAGAGAAGACTTCTGCTGAGCAGCTGCTGTGCAGGACAGTGCTAGATCACAGCTGTGCAGAGAAGCCCTGGTGAGCCATGTGAAACAAGATAAAGGCACAGCACTTCTCTTTCTGCTCCCAAGAGGTCTGCTGCACCTCCCTGGGGATGCTGCACAAGAGTGGGGGGGACACTGTGGGTACAGTGGAGGTCCCTGGAGGCTGGTGGTGAGGGGGAGTGGAGCCCTGTGGGGCAGGTCAGCCTTGCAATCGAGCCCTGGCCGTTCTGTTGGACTTCCTGCTGGAGGTGGCTGCTCTGCCTGCAACAGGATTCAGCAGATCCCTCCCACTGGATCCTCCAAGGGTGATAACACCTTGTCTGAGTGCAGCTAAAATGGGGGTGGTTGTACCTGCTCCCAGGGGGTGGGAGGTGATGGCCATGGCCTCTGGCACCTCTCCTGCCTGATGCGAGGGGACCCGACAGGTCAGAGTTTCCTCTCACCCCCACTCCCTGGGGGAGGTGTTGTGACTTGCGGCTTCCTGGAATGAAACCAGGGTGACCAAAATGCTGTTGCCAAAACTGCGTGGGAATTTCTTAATGTCAAAAGTGGCATCAAACTGGCTGCTACCTCAGCAGAAGAGGCTATTTCAAGGGAGGGCTATTTTGAGGACCAGCAAGCTGCTTTAATGCCCCAGTCCAAGACCTTAAAGGCTCCTTTGATTTGATGCTGCAGTTCTGATGGTGGTCTCAGAGCCTGGGTGTTTCTGCATTCATTCCCAATCCATCATGTTGCAGCTTCAGAGGCTGTCGTTGTGGTGGTTTAGGCTTGATCCTGTAGTAAAACAGTAAGTTCCTGCTTTGCGTAGCTTCAGGCAGATGGGAAACCTCTTCCCAGCTCAGCTGTCAGCTACAAGCAAGGCCTACCAGTGTGTATACAAGTAGATGGCCGTGCACCTGGTCTTGTCCCATGGGAACCTAAACAGTTGCTATTTGTTTGCCTAGAGGAGAGACAGCCTTCGCCACAGGGTGTGTGCTGTTAGGGGGAACAGCCTGTGCAGGAGTGTGAGAGCTGAGCCAGGTCAGTGGCTGTGTTCCTGTGGTTCTGCCTAGTTACTCCTGTGCCCAGGGGCTCGGTGGAGAGCCCTAGCGTCCTGCAGTGGGTGGCTCTCCTGATGGCAGTCTCCTGTTGGAGGGGGAGCAGGCAATGGGGCTTTGCTGGGCTGGGTTTCAAGCTGCTGTGCTAATATCCTGGGAGTAGAGGGAGCCTTGTGTCGCAGCCCTAGGTAGCATGCGTGAGACCCCTTGCTATAACTTGATGTTATTAGTATGTTTGGCTTGATTAAAAATTGTAGAACTGCTGTGAGGTAGAAACAGTCTCTGGGGAGCAGGCTGTGGGGGAAAGAGCATAATGTGGTGGGCCAAGAGGCAAGAAAGAAAGAAAAGTGTCTTCAGCCCTATTAAAAAGTAATCTTTATCCTCAATTGTGATTCACTAATTAAAGATGAAACAACCCTCCTTTTTTCCCCCCCTCTAAAATGGGAGCATTTATCTCTGCATTGAGGCTTTTATATCTGATGTCTGTAAATCAGTTATTCTGGATAAAAGTTCTGTCTTTTTAAAATAAATACCTCTGAACTACTCTTTTCCATCTAATTCTTCTAGCATTGCTCCATCAAATAGTCTCCTGAAATATTTATGCTCTAAATTTAGAAAAGGAGACTCAAGAAAGTAGAAAAGGCCACCCAGCCTCCCTTGGTTTGGGTTCAGCTGAACCCATTTTCCAGACCGCTGTGCATAAAGCTGCAGACTCCAAGGAGGCCCCTCCTTTCCCCAAAACAGACCTAGCTTTTCAAAGTCTTGTGGTCTGTTTTAACTGCCAAATTCCTGGGGAACTTATCCCATATGTCTGTTCCTCTTGGCTTGAAGCAGCCCTGTCCATAACCTACGCATGTGATGCTTGGAAGGCTGGGGTGATTATTTTCCCTTTTTTGGATGGTGTCTGATAGAGAGGTGATCTTAACTGCAGGTGGCAGGTCTATAATTGAGTAATGTTCTCACATTGCTCCAATTAAGTCTGCTGGGATTACCTGCCTGGTAATG
Source organism: Anhinga rufa (assembly GCA_013400875.1). Taxonomy (NCBI): domain Eukaryota; kingdom Metazoa; phylum Chordata; class Aves; order Suliformes; family Anhingidae; genus Anhinga; species Anhinga rufa. Next base: position 14,967 of record VZTV01056056.1, read on the forward strand.
CAGTAGTCAGCAGGGTAGCAAAACACCTGTGTGTATCGCAGTCTGCCTCAGCCCTGAGAACTTTCTTCATAGAAGTGAAACCAAAAGCTTTTGAGCATCTCTGCCAGCTGGCTAAGTGTTTTCTAGAGGTCCCCTTTGTTTTCCAGCTTTGTCTGCTGGGATTTCTTAATGTGGCATTTCACTTCCTAAAATACTTAGGCTGGGAATGGAGGGGTTTCACTGTAGCTTCTGTAGCAGCTTGTGCTGTGTTACTCTTGCTCCTCACAGTGCTGCCCTTTAGTGCCATACAATGCAGCTTTCTTTTCCACTATATTCCTCCTCTAGGAAGGGCTTGGAGACTGCACTGCGAAGGTGGAAGGAAAAAGTGATAGGCAATGCTGCTGTACATCTTGGAGACTGTACAGCAGCCCCTGCTGGGACTGACTCTTCCAGGGTAAAGCATGAAATTGCTTCTGAGCTCCATCCTCAGAGTGATCAGGCCAGTGAGGGGTTTGGCTGTTGTGGCCAGGTGCTGCCAGTTACAAATGTGAAACTATTTATATTATTTACATTGATATTGGAGGGGGAGAATGTGGTTACAGGTAGATATGTTTGAGTAGAAGGGAATGACTCACAGAATCACAGGTTGGAAGGGACCTCAGGGATCATCTAGTCCAACCTTTCTAGGAAGAGCAGAGTCTAAACAAGATGGCCCAGCACCCTGTCCAGACGACTCTTGAAGGTGTCCAACGTGGCCGAGTCAACCCCTTCCCTGGGGAGATTATTCCAATGGTTGACTGTCCTCAGTGTGAAAAATTTCCCTCTGGTGTCCAATCGGAATCTCCCCAAGAGCAACTTGTGTCCATTCCCCCTTGTCCTCTCCATGTGACTCCATGTAAAAAGGGAGTCTCCATCTTCTTTGTAACTACCCCTTAAGTACTGGTACACAAGGATGAGATCCCCTCGGAGCCTCCTTTTCTCAAGGCTGAACAAACGCAGTTCTCTCAGCCTATCCTCATATGGCAGGCTTCCCAGTCCTCTGATCATCTTGGTGGCCCTTCTCTGGACCCCTTCCAGCCTGTCCACATCCTTTTTGTACAGCGGGGACCAGAACTGTACACAGCACTCCAGGTGTGGCCTGACAAGCGCTGAGTAGAGCGGGATAATGACTTCTTTCTCTCTGCTGGCGATGCCCTTTTTGATGCAACCCAGCATCCTGTTGGCCTTCTTGGCTGCAGCAGCACACTGTTCGCTCATGTTGAGCTTTCTGTCCACCAGGACCCCCAGGTCCCTTTCCACAGAGCTGCTCTCCAGCCAGGTGGATCCCAGTCTGTAAACATCAGACTCAAAGTATCTGTGCTCTGAACTCCTGCACTTTAGGGTTTTCTTGCCCTGCTGCCTTCTCTAAATCATCATTTTGGAAAGAGGGGCTGCTTGAGACAGTCCCTTCCTCTGAAGCTTTTTATCTTTCTGGCTTTCTCTATTCATTCATGCCCACAGATAGTGCCAAGTGGTATCTGTGACATGAAACTCAGGATGTTGTGAAATGTTTGTCCTCAGAGTGTCTGTGACGGCGCTCATCTTGCCAGTGGGCAGACCAGGCGCTGGCAGGGTGTGGGGCCTTGTGTGACCCTGGTGTGGTCTGATGGGAAATATTGTTTCTCCTAGGGCAGAGGCCACGTCTGGCAGTAACCTTTCATGGCTGTGGCACCACTGTTGTGTGAATGGCTCCATACTATTGAGTCCATTGAGTCTTGAGACCCCTCGCTTAGCTGACCCTGTCTACTTGTGGCAAATGGGTTTGCTGAGTTGCTTTCCTTGTCCTCCCTGATATGTATGTCTGGGAGAGACCATGAGAATCTCACAGGAGTTCTGGTCCTTCTGACTCTGAGTACTGGCAGCCCTGCAATGGGGTCCTTCAGGTTGTAGAGTGGAGGGGCTGTGGTTATGGTAGGGCAGACCTTGTTGAAGAGGGATGATGATTACAGCTGCTGATCTTCTGCTCTAGAATCACATGTAACAGTGCCAACATACTAGCAGGGTGTCGTGGTTTAGCCCCAGTCAGCAGCTAAGTGCCATGCAGCCACTCGCTCGCTCACTCCCCCCACCCCTGTGGGATGGGGGGAGAATCGGAAGAGCAAAAGCAAGAAAACTCATGGGTTGAGATAAGAACAGCTTAATAATTAAAATAGTAATAATGTTAATGATTATGATAATAATTATAATAAAAAGGAAAATAATGAGAGAAAGAGAGAGAAATGAAGCTCAAAAAAGAAAAGAGAGGAAAAAAAAAACCAAACCCAAAACCTCCACAAGTGATGCAACTGCTGACCACCTACTGACTGACTGCTGCTGGTTCCTGAACCATGATTGCTGCCTCCCCTGGCCAACTCCCCCCAGTTAATACACTGGGCATGAGGTCATATGATATGGAATATCCCTTTGGCCAGTTTGGATCTGCTCTCTTGGCTGTGCCCTCTCCCCTCCCGGCTTCTTGTGCACCCGGCAGAGCATGAGAGGCTGGAAAAGTCCTTGACTAGTACAAGCACTACCTGGCAACAACTAAACATCAGTGTATTATCAATATATTCTCATACTAAGTCCAAAACACAGCACTATACCAGCTACAGTAAAGAAAATGAACTCTATCCCAGCTAAAACCATGACATAGGGGAACAGGAGCAGTTCAGTAGCCACAGGCATATAGACAGCTGGTAAATGGTGAGAGTGCTGCAATTAGCAAATGGTGTATTTGGCAAAACCAAGATTCCCGAGGTCACAAATAGTAAAGAGACTGTTGTTGTGAACAGGCCAAAAGATGCATCCCTTTGTGGGCTGAGGCACTTTTCTGCCCCAGTTGGACTTTTGTGACTTTCTGGTCATGTTGGGTCTGCAGTAGTCTTCTAGCTCTGCTTGGTCTGTAGGGCTAAAGAATTAAAACCTCTGCTTCTTGAGATCAGTGCCTTGTTATTGGCAAAGGATCTGATGCAAAGCATGCGATATGATTAAAGTAGACTAATGGCCTGTCTCTTCTGTTCAAGAAAGCTGACTTAATTCTAAAGCTTCACAATTGTTGGGAATAACAAGCCAGAGGTCTCTTCTCTGCTTTGTGGGGTGTTTGTGGGGTGTGCATTTTTTTTTTTTTTTTTNTTGTGGTGGTGTTTTCCTTTTCTGCCACTGAAGAGCATGTGGATGGACCCTAGGGGGAGAGGTCTTGGGGATAATCCTGGTGCCCAAAGACACTTCCATTCTCCAGTGGGCTGGTCCCCCAGCTGTGTGGGACTTCTATGCTCTAGTGAGCGCTCGGCTAGCTCGGCAGTGTGTCCCAGCTCCTCTAGAGGCTTAGTCTGAGAAGCACAAGGGAGTGCTCGTCCTCCTATTCTCTTCTGGGTAGGCGATCTCTAGCGCTTGGCTTCTAGCAGCATCTGGCTTTAGCTATGGAGTGAACTACTGGAGAGGCTGTTATTGCTGGGAATAGCAGTGGATAAGCCTAGCTGGGCTCAACTTCCTTACCATGCTGGGTGCTGGTGCCTGGGCTCTGCTCAGCCCTCTCCACCTGTCTGTGGAGAAGAGGGGTGCGGTCCCAAGGCTCGGCAGGCAGAGGGGAGGTGGAGAGAGAGTGTGTTTAATTGCTGTTTAGGTTGCTAAGTTGGGGAAAACTTCCTGCCCTTGAAGTAAAACTACTCCCTCTGCACCTTTACTATGTCCTTGCTAATTCCTGGAAAGAACCAAAATAATAGGAAGCCTCATTTCCCAGTTCAGGCAGATGCTGTGTCTTCTCAGAAACATGCTTGGCATGGGTGTGCTGAATCTAAACCTGAGAAAATGGAAGTAACTGAAAAGCAGTTTGTTTTGAAAGCAAACTTTACAGTAGAAAGTCCTCAACCTTGACCTCTTGATTCTTATGGGAGGAGGAAGTGGAAAAGATAAAAATCAATTACGCTACCTGGCTCCTACCTCAATCTGGCAATCTCTGGTGCTGTCTTGTGAGATACAAAAAAAAGCTTGTGTTAAGCCTTTCTTCCTGTCTGGACTGTGGTTGTCTTTGGATGTTTTCACAGGGAGGGAAGGCTTCTGGGTCTCGGGAAGGTATCTCCAAGCCAAGTGGCATTGGGAGGGACATTGTGCAGCTCCTTGTAGGAGATTTGTTGACCTCTGAGGCACTGCTTGCATGTGAAGGGAGGCTTGGGAGCCTGTCCTGTGCATGTGCTTGCACCGGGGATTTCCAGGCTGATGAGTCAGATGGCAATGGCAAATGCTAGTAGCATCCTCTGCGCACTGCAGAGGCATGCTGGGGTAAAGCTTACCTGAGCATGAGCAGGGTACTGCTCGTCTGTGTCAGCCACCCTGCTGCACTTTGGGGTGCAAGTCCTGCTCAGGGGCTTCGCTTCTCCGTGGGGTGGTGTGGGGCAAGCCAGTGTGGAGGACTGCCTTTGGCACACAGGCACTGCTCGAGGGCGGGGGAGCTGGCAGAGGCATCCATTTCAGGGTTAAGTTTACAGCGGAACAGCTCCAAGTGCAGAAAACAAAGCTGAGATGGTCTTGGGTTTGGAGCCATTAAAGAGCCAATGTAGTCAAGTGACAGAGTTGCCCAACCAGTTTTGTGAAAACTGCGTGAAAGTTTTGTGAAAACTTTGTTTTTACTGCACTTTGTGCTGGCTTTAGTCGGTGTGCAGACCTCTTTCTGGACCCTACCTGCAGCATTGTTGTGCAAATTGCATTCTAGTACGTGGTAATAAAAAAGAGAAAAGGTCCAGTAAACTGTACTTTTGGCTTTTTCTTCTGTCTGCTGTTTCTGGTAAGCTGTTTGGGTTTTTATTAGTTTTTTAGGGGGAAAGAAAAACCAAATGACTTCTGGGACAGGTTGTGGGTTTTTTTTTGTGTTGGGCTTTTTCCTTTACATTTTTTTTTTGGCAGACTTGTATCTCTGGTCTTGCTGAATGGAAAGATTTGCTTAAATTGGAGAAATACTGTCCTGCAAATACTGTCATGCTGTGCAAGCACGAGTGTATAGACTGAAAATAGCAAAGATCTTTCTCAATTTGCCAGCTGTAGGGACTGTAGACCTACTTAAATGTTGGCTCTCAAACTGAAGCGTGAAGTCCAGATGTTCTTAAAATCTGATTGCACCCCTAGCAAATACAGAGAGATGATGATGGGTGCTTCTAAAACCTGTGCTGCAATCTGATACCGAACTGTGAGTTGGTGTTTTTTTTTTAACAGTATGATAGCGGTTTATAAACATCTAATCACTTCCCCTCGAGCATCAGAAGTACACTTCTAAAATATGCATTTCCTTTTTACAAAATGCACAACATGTGCTTGCTGTGGTAAAACATGCTGAAAAACCTCTGCCATCCTAGATAGTCCTACGAGTGCTTTCTAATCTAGGGTTTCACTGGATGACACTCACTTGCCAGATTATTCGCACCAACAGTATACTAACTACATAAGTCAAATGGAAAAGCTTAATGACTTTCAGGTGCACCAGGAGCAAATCTACCTTTGCAGTGTCAGTTGATGAGACGCTCAGAAGCTCATCTAGCTTTCTGAGAAATCTAGTCTTTCCAGTGGTATTTCTGCAGTACTTGCAGCTAACTGTTGCCTTGCTATAGTGTGCCCCCTTGCTCCAGGGATAGCAAATGTGCATGCACACATGAGCCTCTGGCTTGTAAATGTCTTGCAGATGCTCATGTTGGAGTGTCACTCATGGTACATGTCTGTACTCCTAAGTGGTGAGATTGATGTTTGTGGACAATTAAGTATCGTGCTGCAGTTTGCAGGGTGATGTAGCTATGCTGCTGTCTCTGACTTTGTGCTTAGCCCTCAAACTATGTTGTCTAGCTTGAAGGTAACTGGTTCTACTTAAGTTTGTATTATGCAGAAATACACTTATCTACCTTGCCCTGACACTTTCCTTCAGAAAGAACCTGTAGCTGAATCAGTGACACACGTACACACAAATAAAAATAATCTCTGCATCCACAAGTGTGGCCTGTTTGAGAGGGCAACCCTAATTAGCAGCCTTAATTTTTAGGATCCAGCTTCTCCCTCAAATCCCTCTATTGTAACTTTAGAAAAGATGCTGTTTGGAAAATCTCCATGACAAACATGATCTTGTTTATGTTTTCAAGGTCAATACACAGCTGGTGTTATCTCAGTGGAGCTTAAAGAAAAGTTCAGTGAATTCAGACCTGGGTCATTCATTGGCTCTGCAGTTATTTGCTTGCCAGAGACAAGATGTACTTCCCAGGTGTACTAAAAGTCCAAGGCCTTTGACTATTAATATCAACAAGATGAACTCCTTTGGATATTCTTTGTATGTTAACGTGGCTTTAACTTGCAGTCTCTTCCCTAAGGGCAGTGCTGTACCTGGTTAGCAGGAGACTTAGTAACTCTGTCGCTGTTCATTAACTGGTACTGTTCTGGGAAGCTGTCCTGTCTCATCACTGATGATCAGGAGACCTTCTGATTGCCAAGTGCTTGTTCTTCATGTGCATGGATAGAGAAGCATTCCCGGCAGCTGGGCTTTGTGGTGCAAGGGTTCAAAATCCTGCAAAAGATGGGCTGTTTCCTCCCCTGCTGTTAAAGATCATAGCTTTCTGGGCTGCTCCTTCCCTAGCCTCTCCTGCCTGCAGGTGTCTGGCTTGGAGCTGGAAGGGGAAGTGACCATTTAGTGAGCAACTTCTGATCCTCAGCTGGCTTCTGTGGGTCTCTAGCCTGGTCTATGGGTGATCTTGAATCACAGAATCATAGAATGCTTTGGGTTGGAAGGGACCTTTAGAGGTCATCTAGTCCAACCCCTCTGCAATGAGCAGGGTCATCTTTAGATCAGGTTGCTCAGAGCCCCATCTGACCTGACCTTGAATGTTTCTAGGGATGAGGCCTCCACCACCTCTCTGGGCAACCTGTTCCAGTGCTAATCTAGTTCTGGTTTCTGGATTGGGATAATACTGTAAAAAGTAACTGCACTAGCCTTCAAAATGGCCTTAACCTCATGCAAATTAGTGTGCAGATAAACATCTTTATGGAACCAGTGGCTTGCTGATCCCCTCCTAGGGACTGGTGCTAGTTGCTTTCAACAGAGGGAGCCAGTTCTGTCACCTGACTACATCAGTGGGAGCTCCTCCTCCAGGGCTTCTTGGTTGATCTGCCTACAAATGAGCTCACCTAACCTTGGTCACTGTTGTGGCAAGGAGGTGAGATCAGATTGCAGAGAGCTTTAGTGATTTTTAAAGCCCAGCCTGGTAATAGTATCTTGAGGGCAACAACCTGCTGCAATGTAAAAGGTTTGGGTAGGCATGGGGAAGGTGGTGCTTGCCTGTATGTGTCAGGAAGCACTTGCAATACTCATGATCAGCTGAGGCTGCTATCATACAATCATTAAGGTTGGAAAAGACCTCTAGGATCATCAAGTCCAACCATCAGCCCAACACCCCCAGGACTCCTAAACCATGTCCCCAAGTGCCATGTCTACAAGTTTTTTGAATGCCTCCAGGGATGGTGACTCCACCACCTCTCTGGGCAGCCTGTTCCAATGCCTTTGGAGGTTGCTTTAGTGGACAAGCTGAACTTTCATCCAAAGATCCCACTTGGCACATCAGATGCAAGTTGTGAAGGATCAGAAGCCTCAGGGTATGCTGCAGAACCTTAGTTCACAGCACTGGCTGCTGCATCTATGTATCTGTCAGGTTGGAACTTTCTCCTTTGGCAGGCAGGAGGGATAGCAGAAACGAGCTGGCATGCCAGCCATACAGGTCCTTCAAGGTGTTTGTGGGGACAAGGGGAATAGCAACTGGAAAACCAGTGCTGGTGCTGGTTTGACCTCATACTAGCCTGGTAAAAGCTAGTAGCAGCACATCCTATAGGGTCTGCCTTTGTTTTACACTCCCTGGGGTTTAGAGCCTGAGGGGTGGTCGTGGGCCAAAGTGCATAGAGACAACCTGCAACTTCTTTGTAACAAGTCATTTCCTTTCCTTAAGGAAAAGTTCTGGGGAAGAGGGGACAGCATCTTCCAGGCTATGTAAATGCATTCAAATATGAACACTCTTCTGCTTGATTTGGAGTATCAGGGCTGACCTTCAGAGTTTGTTGCTCTTGGGAGCATATGTGCTTTCCTCAGGGGTTTGCAGGAACTTTGCACTTGCCTGTAAATGTACTGAGACGGTGATTTCCACAACTGATCTACTCCGGTTTGTGTTGAGGTTGTTCCTGTTTGTCTCCTTCTGTTTCACCACACTCATAAATGAGCCCCTTATTTGTGCTGTACAATAACTTGGCAGCTGAGGTGCTTTGGCTGCCAGAGCTCATCAGGAAGAAACCTGCACTGCAAGAGCAAGGGTGGTGCTGTGGGGGAAGGCTCAGCTCTTAACAGCAGAGCTGCATGGCACAGGCATGTACAGCATAAGCCTGAGCCAACTATCATAAACCTCAGTGAGCACCCAACATGCAGTGCTTGCTAGGTGAAGGCAATACAGGATCCAATGCCAGAGACCAGAACGGCAATTAAAAATTAACTTAGCTTCTCTGCCCCTTGACTGATGTGATTATAACGTCTGTGCATGACTGTTCCCTTTCCTGCTGGTGGTGAAACCAGGAGGCAGAGGTGTTTGGCTCTCCCCATATCGCCTGCCCTTCACCACGGTCACCTTTTGTGGGAGGGGGCTGGGAGTATCGCAGGCTCCTGTGACAAAAATAAATTACTCCGAGCTATGATGGGACTCCTGCTCTTGCTAACAAAGAAGGCCTCTGTCTGCCTCTCCTCAGACACAGTGTCCTGGATTTTATGCTCCACATACTGGTCTTGTCATAGCTGTTGCTGGGAGAACGACAGGCCTGAGAGTTTGAGGGGTCATAAAGCCATCCTGTGATGCCAGTTTAGCCTGTGCAGACTCATCCTGTTCCTTCCCCGTGGGGAACCCCTTGGTCCTGGATCAATTGATGCCTCCCGGAGTTTTCCCTTCAGGTCCTGGGGCTGATGCTAAGAAAGATCCAGGATCAACTACACAGAAGCTGACCAGGCAATGTTGGCAACCAAGTTTTTATGGCAGTAGTGCCTCAAAGCAGCAAACTAATAGACATGCATAAATAATCCTACATATCTTTCAGAATGGGAAATGAGAGGCTGGGAGAAATGCTACTCTGCAAGTTGACAGTATGGTCTCTTATGAAATGCTCTGCAGAGTTGGCATCAATCTGGAGAATGACAGGGAAAATTTGGTGGCATGTGGGCAGGATTGTTGAAAAGACTGGGTGTGGCTGCTTGGGGAGGAAAGTTCAAATGGCCAAAGCAGTTGAGGTGGAGAGGAAAAGGAGGAAGCAGTTGCGGAAAATCAGTGGAATTTATAAGTTGCAAACTTCATATATATTAAACCTTTGCATACCTTGCTGCAGGATGTTAAGGCTCAAAAGTTGAACAACTTCAAAAGGCAGCTCTGACTGCCACAGTCCACAGGCAGCACTGGCTGGCAAGACTTGGTACTTAAGCCAGCCCTTCACTGCCAAATGGCCTGTGGATATGGCCCGTTGTGATAACTCCAAGTTTATCAGCTGCCAAACCTCACCCATCTCAAACTTTGAGCTGCTGTATGGCAGTGTTGCTAGTTTCATGACTGCAATTTCAGAAAGTAGGGTTTTGAGGAGTTTCATTAACACAGAGAACAAAAGTAAGTTTAATTTCTTAAGGATAGCAGAAAAATTGGAAAATCTGTAATGTTTCAGTATGTGGGAGCCCTAAAGCGTCTTGAAAGCTTAAAGCAAAAAACCTAACCACCTGGTTCTCTTTTGGCTTGAAAACTGTACTTTGAATTACTTTATGTCTAGGAGCTACAAAAAAGGTATATCTCCCTGTGGCAAGAGGAGAATGGTGCATAATGCTGTAATGCATAGTTGGGTTTTGGGGGTTTTAATAAACATTGAAGATGGTATGCCTTTAACAAATAGCTAGGAGCAGAAGAGCCCTGTAAGCAATCTTTTACACTTGTCACCTCAGGCATGCATGTCTTCTTCCACACCAGCTCTTCTCAACTTGTTGGACTACTTATCTTAGATAAGTATTGTAAAGATCCTAACAGCTCTGCAAATCTGTTTTCCTGACTAATCAAAGCAGTGTGGACAGTTGGAAACAAGCAGCACAGCACTGGCTACTTAGCGTTAGGAAGCAAACAAGCGAGTACTGGGAGTTGTCCCTCCAGCTTGAAAATAAGGAGGGTTGTACCTGGGACCAGACATCTTAAGGTAAGAAGTCCGATGCCTTGTGCAGGGGGTTATTATCTATCTTAGTTCTTGGCTAGGTTGAAGAGTAGAAAAACACTTGTATCCCCCACAGCAGACATTCATCATCGCCTAGGGACCTGGCTGCCTCAATGTTCTGGTTAGGCTGCCAGGCTCCAGTTTGTGATGCTATTAAGAGGAGGTGTGTTCATGGTGAAGCCAGTAAGCAAGCCAGCTGGATTGGAAAACTTATGTCTTAGTTATCCTCTCCAAGTGCAGTCTTAAGTGTTGGTGCCTGCCAGGATTAAGAGCCCAAGAGAATGTATCTGCAGAGGAAAGGAGAGGAGCACGCAGTTTGAAGGAAGTGATATTTGTGCTGTCCCTGCTCAAATACTCACCCCTTTTCTGAGCTACCATTAAAGGGCACAGTAGTCTTTGGGTTACAGCTGTTCTGTGACACCAAGCTGGCATGTGATTTGTGGTAGGAGAGCTGCTCTAACATGAGTGAGGCTTATTGAATAAACTTGCTGTCATTAACCAAGGCTAAAAATCTGCTAACAAAGAGCCTTCCCTCGCTTTTCATAGGTTGGTAGTGATACAGCTTCGTATAGTGCAACTGTGCTGGAAAAGAATCAGCTCATAGCCAATGGCTGCACCCAGTGGGACTGGAAGTGGGATGCTGTGTGTTTGATATGTGGTGTAAGTATGGACCAGAAACTATTACAGGAGCTTTCCCCAGCTAATTTGAAGGACCTGCTCTTGGGTGCTGCTGGATCTATGGACTCTGACCTGAGGAGTTAAATGAATAAAAAGTGACTGAGATGATGCTAACCTGGCTGTGCAGTAAGAGCTCCTTGGGTGCAATGACTGCTCTACAGATGTGACTTCTAAGATCAACCTGGCTGAGATTGTATTTCTTTGCTGCTTTTCCATCTCAATAGCATCTTGCCATGTGCTGTGCAGTGATGGGCTTAGTGCAGCCTCTAACTATGGCATCCCTTGAAGCTAGAGCAGTAGCGTTGTCTTAGCCACAGAGTTCAGACTCATGATCTCTCCTGGTAGTCAGAGGGTGACCATTGCTTGGTGGGAAGACTAGCCAGTTATAACAAGACCCATGTACCAGTTTAGCTCCAGAGTTAACCTAAATATTTAATAGGATTAAGCAAAAGCCTTTGATTGAAACAAAAGAACATACTGGACTCCAGTGACCCTCGGTATACCCAGGCTGGCAGCAGGGAACTCTGCTGACCTTGCTCTCTGTTGGAGTTGGCTCTTCCCAGACCAGACTGGTGACCCCAGCCTAGTATCGCTCTTCCTCTGGCTGTTGCTTCTTAAAGCAGCATGGTCTGTTTTAAGCAAGGAACTTGCTAGAGCCAATTTTAAGGAACTTAAAAGTCTTCTGTTGTCTACGCAGGAAACATAACTGAGCATGGGGGAGGAAGGAGAAGCAGGAAAGCTGACCTGAGATGTTCCCCCACTGGTCCTCATTTGTTACTCAGCTGTGCTGCTTCCTGAGGAGGAGGCTTACTTCAGCAGCGGCGATGGTCTGTGGGACTTTTTTCTAACTTCTGAGGTCTCTGCTGTCAGACAAGTGAGAATTGGAGTAGCTTGCAGTAATACAGATCTGTTTATTCCCCAGGTCCTCTAGCACAAAAACCTGATGAGGATCCATTGTTGATAAGTTGCCTAATTGGCAGTGTTAAGAGCAACCTTTCATCTCTGCTCAATTACCATGGCTGAAGCCTATGTAAACCTGCACGAGAAGAGTTAACTTCACAGAATCACAGAACGGCAGGGGTTGGAAGGGACCTCCAGAGATCATCTTGTCCAACCCTCCTGTGGGAGCAGGCACACCTAGAGCAGGGGGCACAGGACCGTGTCCAGGCGGGGTTTGAATGTCTCCAGGGAAGGAGACTCCACAGCCTCTCTGGGCAGCCTGGGCCACTGCTCTGTCACCTTCACAGGAAAGAATTATTTTCTCATATTTAGGTGGAATTTCTTATGTTCCAATTTGTGCCCGCTGCCCCTTGCCCTGTCATTGGGCACCACTGAAAAGAGTCCAGTCCCATCCTCCTGACACCCACCCTTCAGATACTTACAAGCACTGATGAGATCCCCCCATAGTCTTCTCTTCTCCAGGCTGAACAAGCCCAGGTCTCTCAGCCTTTCCTCATAAGGGAGATGCTCCAGCCCCTTGATCATCTTTGTGGCTCTCCACTGGACTTGCTCAAGCAGTTCCCTGTCCTTCTTAAACTGGGGGGCCCAGAACTGGACACAATACTTCAGATACATTAAAGTATTTTCTCTCTGTGGTGAAGACCTGCCCTGGAGTTCGTCTCTTGCTCTCTCTGTATTGCTTGCTAGCCACTCAGTGGATGTGTGTAGTTTGTGTGGCTGGTACCATCAAACTAAAACCAGCATCTTGTCTTATCAGTGCTCCCATGCTGCCTTGAACTTGTGAGGTTGGCTTTGGAAACTGGGACTTGTTGAAATCTTGCCTGTCTTGATCTTGCGGCAGAATTGGTAGTACGTGGCTATGGTGCAGACTTGCTGGTCCTCATGCGTTGTCAAAGCATCAGGTCCCAAGGTGCACACAGAAAGCTTGATTTAATGCTGCCTTTTAAATTGACCCCTTGGCCTTGTTCTTCAGTGTTCCTTCAGCTGCTTAGGGGTCACGAGGAGATGAGATTTTCTTGGGGAGGGAGCTGGCCTTGGGAACTCCTTCAGATAACTGCATCCCTTTTCTCTGCTGAGAGCAGAGTTGGTGTTTTGGTTGATGCTATTAATGCAAAGTCTGTATAAATAGTGATGGAGTTAGTAGTGTATTTGTGATTAAATCCCTTCTGTAACTGCTGATAGCCCTGTCACTCTCCAGAAGATCTTGGCAGCAGTGGCTGTTTGTATTTGTAGTGACAGTGATGTCCTGTTTTGCTGCCCTGAAAAGGCAACCCAGGTAGCCTATGGAGCACATACTTTCTGTGCATCTGCTGAGACCCATCAGATGATCTCTGCACAGGATAAGGGTGTTGCTCTGAAACTGTCACTGATATAATGGCTTGTCTGTCCTCTTTCCCTTTAGGTCCTGTAAGTAAGAGAAGATGGGGTCTGGCTGCCTAAAAGTCACCAAGTATTTCCTCTTCCTCTTCAATCTCCTGTTCCTTGTAAGTATTGTGGGCATCTGCAGAATAGAAAAGAAGGCCTAGATTAAAATTAGCTGGAAACGTGTGTTTTGTGGATGTTGGCCTAGTGTGATCATTAAATAAAATGGCCAGAGTTTTGGAAGGAGGGAGGAAATCCTTGAAGCTGTGGGACATCAGAGCTGCTGTGCGGCTCCCAGGTATGTTGAGCAGTTCCATTCCCAGTACCTACCTGCTGTCTCTGATGCACACAGCTCCCTTCCTGCAGTGGGAAGGAAAACAAGAGTTAAGGGTCCTTTCTGGAAGGAGAGTAGTTGTAGCTACTTTCTCTGCCACATCTGGAGCAGCACAGAGCTGCCCCTGAGCAGCAAAGCTACAAAACCTGCCAAGTAATGGCAGTGGCCTCCTAAATAGGCCAGGCGAGCTTCAAAGAACAGCTCTAATTTTGTTCGAGTCCCAACGGCTGGTTTTGATTTTTAATAAGACGAATTAGTCCAAGTCCCCTATTTGAAATGGAGTTGGGAGGTGGGGGAGACTGAGGCAGAACTTGCCTAGGGAAATAAGGCAGCCCACTGGATGCAGTTATTTTCAAGTGTGAGGCTCAGCAAAAGATGAGCGCCTTTTGGATCAGAATGGGTCTGGGAGGGCCACACATTCTTGCATGCGTCATTTTGTGAAGGTTAGATATTGTGTGTCATGTGGACAGTGATGCTGCCCTCCAGCAGTGAGATGGTGTAGTGGGGAAGCATAAGGTTTCAGTGTCAGCAAGAAAATAGCCTGTCTGATATTGTTACCCTTTGTGCAGCATGTCAGGGGAAGGAAGGGCCAAGCTGGGAGGGCAGTGAGGGAAATGGAGCATGATAAGGTGAGCACTGCTTTCTGGTCTCTGTCCCTGCATACAGCTTCACTCTTGCTTCCTGCATAGCTGTGCTGTGCTGCCAGCACACAGGCTTGAACTTGAGGCGCATCTGGATCTGGTTTCCCTTGGCTTACTCTGCTGGCTGTTTCCTCTCTCCGTTTTTGCTTCCACCCTAAGAGTAGTTAGCTCTGGTCTAATGGCTGAAAGTCGGGGTGCTCAAAGCATCTATGGGGAAGACTTTTTGGAGGGAGGGGTGAGGAGAGGTTTTTCAAGTGCCACTAGATCTTTCAGACTATGATTTGGTCCACTTTAAGGATAGGAAAAATCCAGTGGAGTCCAGGCCTGTCCTCCTACTAGTGCAGGACTCCTCTGAAGACATATTAACATCCAGGCCATCTCCTGCCTTGAAAAGGTGGTACTTTTTAAGCAGCATATAACTTAACTAGTCTACCCTGGGAAGCAGAGCTACATTTGTTAAGGCAGTGTTTGAATCTTGCTGAAGCCCCATACGTGGGCACTGTCTAGTCTTCCTTTATCCCCAAGCCTAGGTCCAAGTTCATTAGCTAACCTCTGTATAGAGAAAAGTTCTCTTCAAGAAAGCCAGCCTAGGGAGGAAAGGGGAAAGATGACAGCCTGAAATACTACAGTGCCTTACAACACTGTCGCTGGTTTTGCTGGATGTTATCCGTGGTCATTATGGCATCTCTATTCCATGCTGCTCTCTTCTCCCCTCTCTGCTGAGCCAGGCATGTTCATGGGAAGCCTGCAGGGATGGCTGTGCTGTCAGGAGGCAGAGTTGAACTGTTTTGTTGGGCTGACCCATGTCTGTGCTGAAAAGCATTTTCCTATATTTTGCAAGACTGGGAGGATGGCAGGCACTGAATCCCGCTGCAGGTCTTGGGGAGGCTAGAGTACTCCTATTGGGATTGCAAGTTGCAAGCAGCTGTTCTTTGTCCTCTGCGCACCCTACTTTGCTCTTTGTTCTTCGTCACACCCCGCTCTGGTGTAGCAGCCAGCTCCTCTCCCTCTTTGGGAAAGCTGATCTGATGCACTGAGCTGAGCCTGGAAAGAAAGAGTTTTAAGGTGGGATATGAGGAGGTCTGTGCTGACCGAAGTGAGAAGCTGCATTAGTGAGCTCTTTGCTAAGCCTGTGGTGCAGCATGGGTGCTGTCTTTCCCTCAGGCCGCTCCATGGAAGCGAGGTCTCTGAAGCCACTGTGTTCTGGTGGGGAGCTTGATACTNAAGATTTTGAGCGTGCTTCTGCCTTGACTGATGGCAGGCTTTTTGCACGTGCCAGATGTTGAGGAGGGTGGTATCCATTACTCTCTTGCTGTCATAGGAAGTAGTTGACATGAGAAGCTTCTTCTGTTATGGTTGTTCAAGGTCTGAATGGGGGAGAGATTCTTGAGCTTATACAGTGTGGTAAATTAATATTTATCTACCAGAGAAACTGCTTCTGTTGAGTTGGTGTG
>VZTV01056062.1:355-13523 GCA_013400875.1 Anhinga rufa
AACAGGAATAACATGCTTGGTTTTCTTAGATGCATGGATAATGGCTGCAGGGGAAAAAATACTGTCCCACGTGTAACAAAGAATTTGTGAGGAAAAAAGGTGGCAAGTGCTGCTGGGGGTTAACTGTTCTTCAGACACAGCTTTTTAGTTTGCTTTAACTGAAGTTCAGAATGCTTTCCTCTCCCCCGCCCATTTTCTTGTATTTCTAGCTTTCTTGGCTGTAGAGGAAAATATTAAATGTGACCAGAATGTACTCAAAAGTTTCAAAAAATATAAGGTAAAATAAAAACCCCATTTTTTACTAAACACTGTTACTTCTAAATTATTTTTCTTTTTTTTTAATCTAGGTGAGTGCTGGGAGATGGGGGCGGAGGAGAGAACATTTTTGTTTGGTGACACAGTAGCACAAGAGATACCAGTTTCCAGAAGATGCGTATGAGGAGACAAGGATTTGTGAAAATGTTCCTATCCTGCTTAAGGACGTTAGCATGTACTTTGTTTTTGAAGCGGTTGCTAATGGTATTTTTGGTTGGGAAGAAAAAGAAAGTTTATTAGAACCATGCAGTTTCTTTTTCTTTTGGTAGGCCAGTGGGTAAAGTGAAAAAGTTGTAAAAAATAACTAAAATAATCCTCTGAAATATTTACAATCTGGTAAAAAAATGTGGCAACACTTATTACTGCAAAACTCATTTATAGTTTTAATTATATTCGAGTGGAAGAGATGAAGCACTCAAAAAGTCGTGCTCTTTGCAGGCCGCTGCTGGTAGGCGTTATGCTGGTAACCAGTAGTCCTGGCATAGCGGGAGGATCATCAGATAGCAGCTGTAGGCCCAACCGCTTCTCATTAAAGCTACTGGATGACTCCTGTTTCGGTAGGCTTTGAATCGGTATGTTGCAGGGTTTGAACAAAGGAAGATACAGCCTCATCCTGCTGCCTTAATAGGCATGCAGGAGAAGTCACAGGTCCTGAGATATTGAGACGCTCTAAATACTCGGTTCAAAAGCTGGATAATTGCCTGCCTGTAGACAGTTTCAGCATGTAATTTTTATATTGCTTCGCTCTGGAAATGCCTTGGGCTTGCCCAGGGCTGCTAGGTATACTGACACTCTTGCTGGTGCAGAGACATGTGAGTTGCCAGCAATTTGACTTCCTTCCAGCTGAGGAGTGACAACATTTAGAGTCAAATGGAGAAACCTTCCCAGATGTGTGATGGGGATGTGCTTAGGGCAGCAGGGATGTTGATGTGCAACATCCAGGGACGGTTTCAGCCCCTGGAAGAGGAGGAGTACAGCCACTTTTCCAGTCAAGTTGTGCAGCCTGTGTGTCACCGTTCAGTCTGCTGATAGACTGGCAGGCAGCCCGGCCAAGGAGGAGCTTGGGGGACGATAAATTTGTTCATTGATGCTATTTGAAATGTCCTGTTGCAAGACAGACAGTATTTGACACTGCAGGTGCATTACTGTGGATGGAAAATGTGTTTACTGATTAATGGTATCCGAACAGGTTTTCATATTGGGCAAAAGAGATGAGTGGAACTTGCCATATGATCAGAACAATGGCATTGAACTAAAAGTTGGTGGAGACGTACTTGAAAATGCTGTAAAAATACACCAGGCTGCTTTTCTCTCCACAGTTACACAAAACTTAAGCTGCAGGTGACTCCAGAAGGGCGCATTCCTCTGAAGAAGTAAGTTCTGTTCCCCTTCCTTACCATATAGTGTCCTCTGACTTTTTAGTGCGACTGTGTTTGACATGTCAGAGACGTCATGAGGATAAATATATTCAAATTGTGTATTGCTGGGGTGATACGAAGAGAGCAGTGATGATTCTTTCAAATAACTATCCGCTTGTGTGGGGCAAACTCATTGTGGGCACCATTAAACTCGCTTGTGTTACTGAGCGGCCAGCCAATGGAAGTAAATAGCTAAAGATGAGAGAGGCTGGGAAGCAACAATCAGTCTTTAAGCCACGTGGACCATCAAGGCATGTCTGTAAGCCAATTCACTCTGGTTTGTCTTCGTTTTGCAGCATATACCGCTTGTTTTCCGCTGACAGAAAACGAGTAGAGACCGCGTTAGAAGCTTGCAATCTTCCATCTTCCAGGGTAAGCATCTGAATTTATTCCTGGCCCTTACAAAGTGTTGTTTGTATTTGGCGGTGTTTACTCTCTATTGAGTTGAGGACAATTTGTTCGAGGCTGATCATGCTGTGCTGGCTTTGCTTCTGGACAGGTCCTCAGCAGCAGGTCTTTCTTTCCCACACAGAAGTTCCTGAAACCCATCTGCAAATCTGAGTACCGTTGATTTGAAATGGTGTAGGGACCAGGAGTGCTTGGAAGAAGTGCAAATGGATTAAAGGAAAAGGCAGAGGGTTGTGTGACCTCTCCTGGAGAAACCCTGTGAGAATATTCTAAGAATCAGTGACTGCTGTACAATTTTTAAGGCATGATTTCAGAGCAGTCTTAGCTCGAGGTGTAGCTAATGGTGTAATCTGTTTCCTTCTCACAAAAAAAAAATCTATAGCTTGAGTTAAGTAACAATTTAAACTCATGGTAGCTTGTCTAAAAGGTGCATGGAGTAAATGTTGAAATGCTATAGCGTCAAAGCTGTTAATGCTGTGGGGGTGTAGCCATTGTATGCGGCTAATCCAGGGGTTCTCCTCAACCTGGAGCATTTGCAGGATGGTACCTCGTCCTCAGGAAGGCTTTTTTCAAGAGGAATGAGCTCGAGCTGGTAATTCTAGTGAATGCTGGAGCAAAGATGTCCTTAGTCTTTCCTGTCAGGTGGAGCTTCTCCTCCAGGAAGCTGCTTGCAAGGTAATTCTTACATTCAGAGGTCCAAAAGGTGGAGCAGAACTAGTCTGCAGCAGAGAGCCTGCATCTCCTAATCCCTCACTCCTGTAGAAAACTGTGCTGTGATGTTCACTCAACCTTTGCTTTGCCAGTGGTTTCTTAATACAACCAATTCCTACAGCTTCAGAAGGGCAATGGAGCAAAATCTTCACAAGCTGAACCTCAGATACCCCTTACTAATGAGACCTTCCTTCATAGGTTTGGGAGCTTAATTCCATAAAATTCTGAGGAATGTCTGTAAAGTAGGTATAAAAGATTATAACAACCTTATCTAAATAAGGTTGTGAGTTTAACAGCATGGAAATTTTAAAGATGGGGTTTCATTTAATTATTAGCAAACTAGATAAGATGTGCAAAAAAAAAAATCACTGAAGCATTGCTTTTTAAATCACTTGATTTTTTTTTTAACTTCTCTTTACTACATATCTCTGAAAAAAAAATCTAAACATCACTGGAGTCCTTGAAAGGAACTGCAACCTTTTTCTGCTATTTATTTAAGTACAATCAATTTTAAATACACGTCGCTGGATACTTGTTGCTGGGATACCATCTTGAAATTTATTCATAGTATAAAGTAGAGCCTTTCTTTGGTTGGGACAAAGGAGAAATATGCTTTGTGCAACAAAGAAAACTGTGTCGATCATCTTAGCTTATAAAATATTTTTTTCAAAGTACTTAAGAAGCATGAAACTCTGAATCTCATAGAGGGAAAGGAGTAGAAGAAAATCAGTTCTTCAACAACAGTTCTCTTCCTTTGTGTTCCTGTTTATTTGAACAAGTGGAATTCTTAACTTCAACTATTCTTAACTTCAACTTCCAGCTTTTCTGCCCCGTTCTACTACAGGACAAATGGTGTTCCCATAACACCTTGAAGAGCACTGGGCTCCCAGCAGTGTGCAAGACATGAATATCAGGGAATCTTCCTGAGTAAAACTACACCAAATTATTCAGAGAATTCATGAAAGACTCTCATGGACATTAACAGCTTAGGCTTTTTGGATGGTTTCTATTTATGCCTCATGAAAGATCCTTCTATGGGTCTTCTCTCCAAGTTTCATAGAAAAAACATACTTCTCATCTGTTAGGAAGATACGGGACTTGCTGGCCATGAGTTCCACATGATGTTTTGTTGCATCTCTTGGAATCTGTGGATGACCCTAAAACACCAAATGAAATTTGCAGTCATGGGTAAGAGGATGCCAAGTCAGCATTTATGACTCTTTTCCTGATGCGTAGCTTCAGGGTTGGGACAGTCCCTCGTATATCTTACGCAGGGACCTGAGTATAGGGCAGCCTGAGCTACGCTGCTGGGGGATAGTATCATTGCATGGACTTGTCTGTGACAGTACAAACGTCAGCATCTGCCAGCCCTACTCTTTAGCAACTTCCCTCTGTGTGTCCTTGCCAGGAGGCCTCATGGGACAACATGCAGGCACTGTATTTAGTGCAAGAGGAGGAAGAGTTCTCATTGCCTGGATAATTGCCTTCATCCTGCTGTAGAAGAACAGCACCAAAGAGGCTTCCCAGAAGTGCCGAAAATAAACTTTTTCCTATTTAGGGACTTTAATAAGGGAAGTTTTCTCTGCAGCGCTGAGCACTCCAGCCCTGATTTGGCTGAGCTGTTGAACATGACTGCAGTGGGACAACCCATGGACCTCAAGTCAAGCACATTTTCAAAGCGTGGATTTATTTATTTATGTATTTCTGGGTCAGACCTGGCATGTGTAAGTGTCTTGCAGGACCAAACCCTGTGTGATCTGATTTTTGGCAGCATTCGTCATCCAGTAGATCTGAAAGCAGAGGAACATTTAAATAAATGTTTAAATGAAGTTTTAAAATATGCCAATGGGTTTTTGAGTTTGGCATCTGATTCCCCAATGATTTTATTTTTATTTTTAATCTTGGCTGCTTTTGGGGAAGGGGGGTCCTTTTTTTTATTGTTGGGTATTTTTGTTTGTTTTGGTTTTAGTCAAAGGTGCTTTAAATAGAATTTGAAGAGCTTTATTTTAGTCGCCTGTTTGGCTGTGAAGGCTGGTTTCTGCCTTCCAGTTTAATGTAGAGGCTCACAATGAAGCACCAGTGAGCTTGACTGTTAATTTATAATAAAACAACCAGCTATTGAGTCCAATCTGTGCAAATAATCTGAATTAGCTGTTGTGCTGCTGAATGTATGACAGACTGGATACAGATGTTATAAAAGCAGGCAGGTTACCAGACAAATCATAAATCAACAGTGCTTGAAATTAGTACAGTCTTAATCACAGAATAAAATTGAACGCCAATATTCAGCAAAGCTGGAAATGAGGGATGCTCTGACATGGTACAGAAAGTTTGTGATTTGTTCATTGGTCTCAAAAAAGAGATTAGCGCATAAGGTGTGTGGGTGGTTCCACTGAAATGTGGATGGCTCAGACCAGGCTGAGGAAAGGGGCAGCATATTCTGATTCCTTTCAGCAGGCAGGCTTTTGGAATCCAAATATAGTTGTCTGAGTTTATGCCTGGGGTGGTAAATGCTTGCTGAAAGCAAAGCTTTCATCTCCCATCTAGATCTCTGTGTTTTGTAGCCCACCGATTACATTACCAGTAAGAAATAATTACTAAAAGGTTCTGTACTTATGCCCGAAGACTTGTTTGTTATCCCCTTTGTAGATAGGCGTTTGTAGATACGTGTTGGGAAACAGGTATATTTTCTTAATTGGAACCAAGTGGCAAATAAAAGCCTGGATCTCGGGTTATTGGAAAAGACCCACATTTTGTTCAGCGTTGAGTACCTTCAAATCCCCTGTAAAGGAAAAAATATATTAGGTCAATGGGAGGCTGTAATTTTGTGGTAATTACAGAATCAACATCTAAAATGCCCTCAGGAGAAGTGCTGGCTGAGGAGCAGTAGCCTGCTGAATAGGGATTATAGGTACGGGGAACAGAGGAGAGCAGGGTGCCGGCTGTAACAAGACAATTCACAAGCTTCATGAATCCTGGCCGTCAGGAAAACACAAGTATCAGCAGTCCTACTCGCAACCGAAAGCACCGCAGCTCAAATTTATCATAGTCTAGTAGGTGCAGCTTCACACGTAGATCTGTCACCAATGGCTGTTGCTGAAAGGAGCTATTTCCATCCTCCGACTTCAGGTTATAAACTTCTCCATCCTCCCTTGCACTGGACTTAGCAGTTGTGCTGTTGGTGAGTTACCTGGCTCAGCAAGCTGATCCCACCGTGAAGTGCAGAGGGTTGTTCTGGCCGGTTAAGTTTTGAACCAGTTCAACCTGCAGCCACTCGTACAGTCTGCCAAAAAAAGGAAGGCACAAGGGTCTAATGGCTGGTGACCTTAGACCGTTGGAGCCTGGAGGTGGGTACCCAGGTGGAGCAGGGAAGCAGCCCAGCTCGGTCCGAACATGAACTGGGTCTGGTTCAGTCGCCGCTTGCGGACAGAAACACTGAGCGATGGTCACAGTACAAAACTCCCTCAGGCCTCTGCAGGTTTCATAGATGAAAGGAGAGATAAAGTGATGCCTGTGGCATTCATTTATTTATTTATTTTAACCCAAAGCAGGAAAAATATTGAAAAGTTTCCTTCCATCTAACAAAGGCTTGAATCGACGCTTCCGGTTCCCTTGGCAACGGCGTTAAAACAGGCAGAATAAATAAAAGCAACAATTTCCTCTATCAGCAGCTTGCTTCTGAGACGACCAGGTTCGATGGCGTTTAAAAGCAAACGGCTTTGTGTCCAAGTTACAATTTTCCTCCTCCAGTTCATCAGATTCAGGCATTATTTTGGAGCCATGGAGAGGCATCACATGGGCCCATGGTGCTCAAAACTTTGATTTTCAGTATTTGCAGTTCACTTTTTTTTTTGCATTTTCCTTTTTCTTGTTCCTTTATAAGGTTTCCTCTCCACAAAATACAAGCTTCTGTGTCATTTTCCTTTCTCCATGCACTGATGCAAAGGCAGAAGCCAGTGAGCACACCATTACTGTTCTGTGCTGAAAAAGGCTTTGCACCTTCAGTGGCGTCCTCATTTCTTCCCAGCTCCACTACAGAAGCCATCCTTGCTGTCTTCCACAAAAACTCTGGAGCTTGAAGGCAGCACGTGCAAGTGGGAGGAGGGCTTTTGAGCTTCATGCAAAGGACCAGTCCAGTAATTCCCTCCAGTTAAAACCAGTAATTCTATTTTTTCAGAGAACAGCCAGCAGGTATAATGGGGATGATGAAAGTGTCATCTAGAAGCAGGATTAAATGTAAATTTTTCTAAATTTTAAAAAAAGTAAGAAAAAAATGCTGGTATCTCTTCTGTAGGACAGCATTTTTATCAATTTCTGTAAAAGAAATCTGATTGCAAAATGCACTACACTGAGTGCTTAGGACAGAGATGTATGGAAAAGCTACGCTGCATGAGTCGCGATATCTTGGACGCGTAACTTCAGGAAGGAAAATGAAATGTTCCTGCTGCTCTCAGAGAACAAGTGTATTAATAATGACTCTGTGGACCCAGTTTGTTCCCTGGTTCTTTGAAAGCTTTGGAAAGAGGAGTAACGTGGTTGTCCTCTGTAACGCTGCCATTTTGCTCGCTGAAGCACGCAGGCTCAGCACCACCAGTCAGCCGCCCCGCTGGGATTGAGCTCAGAGGCTTCATCAGGATTGAGATGCCTATTTATGCTATAGATAATGGGGTTAGATGGGGAGATGTCCTTTCTTTCTCCTTCACAGGTGCTCAGAGAAAGAGATAACTTTGCCTTATGGAAGCTAAGATGATGGATATATTTGTATTGTTTTTAAAGATGCACTCTTTAAGCTGATCTGTTATTCAGGGGAATTTATTATATTCTGCAAAATCTGGGCTCCTCTGGGTTGCAGGAAGGAAATCAAAAGAAGTGCTGTAGCGAGTGATCTGTTTACAAAGAGCGTATAAAAGTGCTGTATCGTTCTTTCACTATTTTTTCCCTGTTTTGCAGAATGATTCAATCCCTCAAGATGACTTCACGCCAGACGTGTACAGGGTGTTCTTAAACAACCTCTGCCCTCGGCCTGAGATCGACCACATCTTTTCTGAGTTGTAAGAAAAGACACGCTTCCCCCGCCTCCCCTCCCCTCTCTGATTTTCTGGGCTAGGGATGGCAAAGTAGGTTATTTAGAGTACAGCACCACGCAGCAATTGCCAAGAATGGGTTTCAATGTCAAGCAGGGCTGTTATTTAACATCGGATCAAGGGTTCCTTCTCTCCCAGGCTTTTGTCTCAGGTTCTAATGGCCTTTAAGCTTTAAAGTAATTTGCTCCTAGAGGAGCAGAGATGCCGGGTCTTGTTTTTCTGTATGGATTAGGATAATGTAGGCTTCTGTGAAAGTAAAGGAAGAGGAGTAATAAGCAGTAACAGCATGCAATAGGTATGAGAACATGTATAATCACACCTAAAAGCTTAATTAGGAGTTGCAAAAAATGCGGTAACTTTTAGGATTTGTGCATAGTGAATTCACACCGTGAAATTAAATTAGCAGCCAGCTACAAGTGACTTCATACATTGTTACAAGCTATATAACTCACCTTGCTTCTACCCCTTGCAGGAAGTTGTTGTACTTCCCGGTTTCAGCAGAGCCTGATCAATGGAGTCAGAATATGAAGCAATATAAAAGCAAAGTAATTTCCAAAACACGTCCCAAGACCGCCAAAGCAATGAGCAAACATACCTTTCAATGTGGGCGTGCTCACGTACTCCTTTAGTGCTTATTTTCTCTAAGGTTTTGGTTTCGGAGGAACGGAGCCTTGGCCTAGTTTGCTCCCACTGAACCCAGGGGTGGACGTTCCGATGCTCTCTCGCAGAGTAGCAGTAGGCCAGCCCCGAGCGCTGTAGACAACCCCAAGCACATCACCTGGCTTGGAGGCTTCCTGTGTCTCCATTCTGGGTACGAACTGTACCCAAACTCTGCTCTTTCTGCTAACTCTCTAGACAGGCATCTTTTTGCTTGCTTTGCGGAGTGCCTAGCATTTTTAGCAGTTTATAAAAAAAAACAAAACCCAAGCAAATACTGGAATAATGAAGTCAGGGCTGCTGTTGTTCAGCAGTAAACCCAAATAGTTGGGCCAGGAATGCCAGTGGAGTGTTTGTGGCAAGCTCAGGATTGAATCGTTTTCTCTTCACTTTTTCAAATGGCTTAGTTCCAGGAATTCAGAGGAATGAAGAGCATTAGCATTGCTCTAACTCTTCCCACTGATGTCAGTAATGCTGAACGCTTTTAAAAATCTTACTCCTAGATGTTTGAATGGCATGTTGAAGAATGTTTGTTGTTACATGCTGGCAAAGTAAATAAGTTCAGAGACACAGTGGGACAAAGTTTTTGTTGTACAATAGTTTGAATCTTGTTTCAGTTTCCCTGGGGAGTTACATTGGACGAGATTTCAAGGAAATGTATTTTAATGGCTTTGCTTGTTCCTTTAATTCTTCCCTAGTGGTGCCAAGAGCAAGCCATACCTTACTGTTGATCAGATGATGGAATTTATAAATTTCAAGCAACGTGATCCAAGATTAAATGAAATCCTTTATCCACCGTTAAAACAAGAACAAGTTCAACAGCTGATTGAGAAGTATGAACCCAACAGTAATCTAGCAAAGAAAGGTCAGTGGTTTTGATATTCTCGCCATACTCGGTTTCTGATATGAAGCAATGACTCAATTATCCTACGGTGTGTGCTAAAGCAAAGTTTGGTTCAGAATCAAATTGCATTTCCAACTATCTGCTTTTAGACCGTCCAAGCCTGTGAGACATAATGTGGTTCATTTTTAAATGTATTTGGTTGGGATCAATTTGGGAAGGATGGGGCTGGTTTCAGTATTTACTTTTCAGTATGTGTAATTGATAGTTTAGAACAGTTGCTCTGGTATGTAAACTTCAGCAGAAACCTTACTATCACACTGACTGTTTACCGGCATCTGAAATGTAAAATTTAAAGAAACAATTGGTGGCATTGAAACTGAAAAAATGCTATTCTATCATTTAATAATAGTAATAAGTCCAGCCCTCTGCTTTCTGATAAAGTGGAACACAAAGTAAGATGTGAGAGTAGCTGAGTGTGTCTCGTGCTATAATCGCAGAAAATTCCCTTTTGAAAATCTCGAGTGTTGTCAGGGCTTAACTGGGCATTTTGCCAAAACCAGCGAGCAAACTCCTGCTCAAATCTCTGCACATTTTTTGCTACCGCCACAAGTCTTAAAATAGCCTCGAATTTGTGTCTGCATCCTGTTTTATTCCAATCCACATATCCTAATGATTACCCCAGCTTTTAATGTGTTTATACCTTAGAAATTTTAGGTGCATGGGAATATCCTGGAAAATAGATCTGATATGAAAAAAAAAATGGTTTGGTCCAGAGACTTTGGATCCAGAGGAAACAAAAAGACATCTTTCCCAAAAGTCTAGAGGTTAACTGAAGGCACTCCTGCCCCTCTCCCTGGAAGCCTTCTGACCTAGATGCCTTCCTGAAGGAAGCCTGTGGCTCTCGACACCACGATCAATGTTGTCTCAAGGCAAAACACTTGTAATTTTTCTCATAAGGCTTCTTATTTTTCTAGTCCAATCAAATTTAGTGTTTCTGGACGTTCTGATGGAGGGTTAAATCCTGCTTCTTTGTCATGCTTATGCAAACTGTCTTTTGACGTCGGTGAGGATACTAGCATGAGTAGATGAAAATACATTGTGACCTCCTCTCTCATCCATACAAATATTAGAATATTGCTCTGTGCTTACCTTATTTCACATCAGCTACAGGAAAGTCTGGTACCTAAAAGATCATTCTTATTACCCAAATATTGGCACTTCATATAAAGCAAATAAAGGATTTATTAGAAGGAGGTGTGCTAGTGTGCTAGCAGAACACCAAAGTCAAAATGAAATCACCTTCTCACTAGCAATAAGGAGCAATAAGGAGGAAGCATGGAACAAACCTCAGAAAGAAGGGTGCTGTGATGATGTTTGCTAGCACCCTCCAAGTAGGATTTGTGGGACACCTCCAGCTTACCCTAATTTACATTGGGGCACACAATTGCTGCAGGCACTTGCTCTTCTATAGGTGCCTCTTTTCCTGGGTATGATTTATATTTCTCTTACAGAATCAGTTCTCACAGAAAATGCTGACTTTAAGAAGGGAAAGGCAGGTCATAGAGAGTTAATTCTTGTGTGGGTTTGTTTTTTTTTTCTTTTTTCTCTTCAAACTTGTGCATTGAAGTCCAGCAAACTCTGACAGAGCTGGCACAACCTGTGGGCCACCTCTGTGCTGCAGACACCGCCTCTTACGTAGCACCCTGTCTGGCAGCTGAGCTGCAGCAACTGGCGCATGCTGCTAACGCTCCAGTGCAAATCCCAAGCTTACTGCATTAAAATTACAGGAACTGGCTAATCAGGAGTGACATGGGGACACAATATTTTCTGTACATCTGCTCCGAGTTGGGAATGCAATTCACTGTATATTAAATGAAGTGTAGGTGTGCACTCAATCCTACACGCGTAGAATAATTGCAAACAAATGCTGCGTGTCTGTAAAATGTCACCAAAATATAACAGTGCGTATTCAAAATAATGATTTAACCTTTTAATATGGTGTTTTGTAAAAGGGATTGTCACTCAGGCTTTCTGCTGTTGGAAAGGGACTGTTCATAGGCTGAACTGCAGGGATGGCAGACCGAAGTGACGCACTTCTGCGACATTTTCCCTGCCACTGAAACTATACTTACTTGGGCCACTGAGAGAGATCTTATTTTCAGTAGACCTGTGGGTGTTCAAACCACAGTTAGATGTGGTCCACTGGTATACACCCAGGAACTTGTTGGCCTTAAGTTCCCACCTCTGCTGCTCAGATATTCTGCTAAATTTCTTGTGGTGGCATTGCTTATGTCCGCTTATTGCCAGGGCCAGAGTCAGCGGAGAGGTAGGGGTGGAAGTGGAATGGCCCCAGTGCTGTCAATTAAAATAGTAAGAGCAGGTAGAAATTTTAGGGCCCCCAGACCAGCAGCTAAAATAGGTAAGAAGGTAGCAGAAGCCTTCATCCAACATAGTTCTTAAAGAAAATGGGACCCAACAGCTCCATGAAGAAAGACAAGCTTAGGGTCGTTGTCCACATGCTCCTTTATGCTCCTGTGTTTCAAACTGAGCTGGAAGAGGTCCCAACTAAACAACTCCTCTGGATTAATGGGGTACACCAAGAACCAGAAGAGCAGCGTAGGGAAGAGAGGATTAGCGTAACAAGGCACACGAGGCAGAGGTAATGATGTGAGAGAATTACATGATAAACAGCAGGATGGAAAATGGAGTTACGGGTGGCCTAAGGATGACCTCATTGCTGTTGAGCCAGAGCAATGCAATTAAATAATTGGACTTTTGGAGCAGTTTTACAGAGTTTTGGTTCAAGAAACAAGCTAGAAGATGTGACGACATTGTATATGTGTTTGTTCTTTCTTGGCAATGAGAAGTTACTCCTTTGAAGTAAATCACAGATACGGGTCCAGAACAGAAGAAAATACCATGAAGAAATTTAAAAGTTGTGATTAACTGCTTCTTGTGAGTAATGAGTGGTTTGAAGTACTTTAGAGACTTCAGAGAGTGGTAGAGACTTTAAAGGCTTGTTGTAAGAATTAGGTGATATAAATTGCCAGCCTTCATGCCAGTTAAATCACTTTCCTCAGGCTGTTCTAGAGTTTGAGTATTTGCAGCTGCTCAGTGTGAGCGTGTTTGTACGCACATGCCTGCACACAGGTATATTGTTTTGTTTCCATACGCTGCCTTTCTGGCCAGCTCTGTTGATTATCTTGTTTCATTTTTATGCCATCAGGATTGCAGAGAGGTTAGAGACAAAATACACATAAATAGGGAAGATCTGTCCGCTTTCATGTTCATTTCTGTAGTATTTCTATATTAAATAATCTGTCTAATGTTCAGGTGACCCACTGAAATAAAGGGATTCATGTTCAGCATCTGCATGAAATAAGCCAAGTCCTTCTGTTACATTTGAACTTTAAAGCCTTGTTTAAACTGCCAGAGAAAATTACTTTAAAAAGCCTGAGACAAAGTTAGCAGCAAATGTCCTTATTTTTCAGGTATTCTATAAGGCCACAAGGCCTGCGTTTCTAATAACCTTTCAAAAAGTTAGATAAAATATATATTGTTTTTTCTTTTTTTTCCTGTGCATAGTAGCACACGTCAGGATGCAGCCTTAAACTGAATACTTGCAATTCACAAGGAGTAAAAGCATTTATGCTGTGGGAGTAAGATTTCATGTTTGCAACATGCAGAACGTCCTGGCCTCGATGTAGTAAATCACTTAAGTATATGCTTAA
>VZTV01056069.1:0-15043 GCA_013400875.1 Anhinga rufa
ATAGCCCAGTCCAAACCCTTATAAGGATATTTCAGACATGCTGAGGTTCCTTTTCCATAAATGTTAAGCAGACATTTGTAAACATAATTGGAATTTACTGCACACGTGAATAACTGCATATAAATTAGCCTGTATCATTGGGGTTTAAGAAAGGGCTGCAGGTCCCCCCCTTGTCGATAAGACGACGGCGTTTCCAGCGCACATCCCAGCTCAATTCCAAATGTCAATTTTCTACATTTTAATTTTTTTTTTTTTGCATAGCTGTTGCCTTGTTACATTTATCATAAAGCCTCTATAGATGAGACATTCTGCTGAATTTTGTACATTTCCAGGTTTGTTTACCAGACTGGTAGTTATTCTTTTGGAAAATTGAGAGTGGTATTGTCAGGGATTGCTTAATATTAATGATGGCGACCCGGGCATCTGAGGGAGCTGAACGAGCACAACTTCATTTCAGCATTCCTCATTTTTTTCCATATTTTTTCCCCCTTCCTTTTCTTTTCTCTGCCTTCTCCTTTGTTACGGGCAGGACGGCACAAGGCATGGAGCCCTCTTGCCCTAAACCTGCAGGGGCCAGCCTCTATGGCTCAGGATCAAGCTTTTAAGCACCTGCTTAAACTTTATGCCTGAGGGCTGGGAAGTCCCAGCGAAGCCACAGTGAAGCCTGTGCACCATGAGGAGGGCTGAAGCTCTTAGGGGAGGATGGAGCCTCCTCCTCCTCATTTCCTCCTCCATCATTCTGACCCCATCCAGGTCCAGCAGAAAGTCAGGAATTCCTTACGTGGAACAGAGGGGAGGGCAGGAGGGGCACAGGCACCCTGCGCGGCCTTAGCTGAGTCCAGCATGAAAAGAGGTGTCCAGATACACGTAATTCAGCTAAACCGAGCATTACCTCAGATTTGCATTGAGTCAGTCGGGTGCAGACCCCATCATGTAAAAGCACGATTTTACACAGATTTAGTGAAAACGAAGGGTTGCACCCACTTTCAGAGACACACTGACACCCAGCTTGTATCAGCTCAGCTTTAGTCAGTGAATTTACCGGAGCAAATTCAACCAACCCCACCAGTTTTAAGCAAATATGAGCCTGAAACTGGTAGGACTGGGGTGCTGTGGGCACGGACCCACAAACTCTCCGGTTGGTGAAGGACCACGCGGCTTGGTGGAGAGAGGCAAATGCAGAAGGGGAAATCCCTCCCGCCCCAGGATAAACCCCTGGACAAGGCTGCAACCCTGATCCCAAATCTGTTGAATTCCAGGGAAAACCGAACACGGGTGTCTCTGCATCAGGTGCTCCAGGTTGGTGGAGCCAAGGACGTGTTTGGTGGAGCTGGATGGATGCCACACACAGACGGCCACTGGTTAAAGGTAAACACCAGCGTTAGGCTATGACACCTGATGAAATTCTGCACGGGATAGACCACAGCACCAGCAGGAATACCAGCAGTTTGCATTTTAAGTCCCGGGCACCCCAATTAAGGTAAGGTTCATCAGTGTTCTGTGAGTCTGACCCTGCTCTGCCCCAGCCAGGTGGGCAGAGGACAACCCCGTGCCCTGTGCAAGGGGACCATCCTGCATGCAGCCCCCCGCCAGCAGCCCCCACCCCGGCGTGCCCCAGCCCCTGCCATGGCACCACCGCAGGCGTTCCTGACAGTCCCTTCTTTATGATAATGGCATTATCAAGTGTGCCAACGAAGTAACCGGGTGATTTATTTCATTGTCACTCTTCAAAGGCGCATTTGTTTACCATCCATCTCTCGCCCCCAGCTCGCCATAAGCTCTGTTTGTTTGGAGGGGGACGCGGCGCAGGAAGCGCAGGGCTGTGAACCCAGCACAGATCCCCGCGCCCGTCGCCGTTCTCACCTTGACTCCGAGCTGCCGGAGTCGGCGGGCACAGCCGGCGCAGGGATGCCTGCGGCTTTTCAAGGGATGCTCTTAGAAACGTGTGACTGGGGAGGGCTGACCTGAATTTAACCTTTCTCTGTGCCCCATGTTTGATGGGGATGGGAGGTGAGAAATATGGCAGCCTGGCCAGAGCCGGCGACAAACTGCCGGTGTTTTCTTGGGCCGAAGGAGATGATACGGGGGGGCGGGGGGAAGCACTGCAAGCCCGTCCCAGCAGGACCCGCCGGGCAGAGCTGCCCTAAGGCTTGGTGGGGCTTCGGGCCACACCATCACTTTTTAATAATGAAGGTGCAGTACCTCGCTTCTCTTTAGGGAAAAAGGGAAGCATGAAGAAAGCAAAAATGAAACAAAAAGCTTTTTTCCTTGTTTTTTTTTTTTCTAAGAAGACAAAAAGATGGGTTTTTAGTCTAAACTCCCAGGCTGATCTGGCCCTACAGTCTCACATTAATTTTAATCTTGCCAGGCCTAGCTAAGCAAGAGAATGGCTCTGCCAGCAAGGTTTAGGCAGGGATCTCAGCCGGTGGAAGCCACCGTCGTTTGCAATCCAGGCACATGGAGCTGTGGCCCCCAAGGATGCCGCCCAGATAATTGCGCTCTCGAGGTGCTGGCAGCGCTCCACCGCCTCCCCATCTAATTAAGTGCCAAAGTGGATGGAAGGGATGGGGAGGATGAGGACTGCGCCACATCGAGAGGTGTGGGAGGGCGGCACGTGGGGACCCTGCCCCACGCCTGCCTGCCCGTGTGGGCAGCAGCTCCCCCCTGCCTGCACCTCGCACGGGCTCCTGCGCTGCGCCGGCCTGGCCACGACTTGCGGTCGCCACCGAGCCTCCCCGGTCACCCTGGTCTGGCACAACGGTCATTTTATAATTCAAAATTATTGACGAAGTGTTTTTTTTTCCAGGCCAGTCCAATTACTTTCAAACCCACTTATTTGATTTTAGTGTCCAAGAGATTTTCTGTCTCTCTCAAGTTGTTTTCACTTAAAAAAAAAAAAAAATCCTAGAGCACCAGACAGAATAATAAGCAGACTCACTATTTAGTCATAGAATGACCTGAAATTTCTCTGAGGAAACATATTTTTCACTGAAAAATACTGGAAAAATCTGTATGAAAGTTTTTCCTTGACATTTTCTTGTTTTAGAGGAAACAGGAGAGCAATATTTCCCCATCACTTTCATAGTTTGTTATTTTTTCTTCCCTCTCTCTACTCATCCCCAGGAGTTTCCTCCAGGATGGCCAGTCACACAATAAGAAAAAAAGGAGCAGGACAAACAAGGCATTGGGAACCACTGAGAAACGGACACATCTCAACAAGGAGAAATAACCAAAGTTCCTTTGTTTTGGATGCTTTACAAATAAATATAAAAATGTTTTAATTCTACAAGTTGACCGAGATAAGCCAGTTTTAAGGTTTTCCTTGCAAAGGTAAGGTTTCTCAGCTTTTATGAGACTTGTTTTTTCAGCAATATTTAAGTTTATAATCCTTAAGAGCTGACTAGATAGCCTGGAGCTGGCAAGATTGGGCAAGTGAGAATAGCCTGAGAGGGGGACTTGGAGGGCTGCATTTTGTCCCCGGCTCAGCCAATATTTGGCTGTATTATCCTGGGAATGTCATGATCCCTACTCAGGACCCTATCACCCCATTGCAGAATGGAGAAAACTATCTGCTTCATATGGGTTTTGTGATTTTAAAGCATAATCCTTTATAAAATGCTTTGAGATCTTCAGATGGAAGCGGCTGCAAATGACCACTGGGCATCCCCTCTTCCAAGCCACCTTCTGTGCGTCACTCAAGTGTGGCTGTTTGCACTTAACAGTAGTTTGCAGCTGATACTCTGCCAGCTGAGAGCTGCCAAATGGAGTCCCCTCCGCCTGCCCCGCTCTGCGTGCAAAGTGTTGGGAGGAGCCCAGATGGACTTCTTAATTGTGCATGTAGTTTCATAATTGGAATCAGAATATATGGTAGGAATTTAATTTAAAATAAAATTCACAAGCAATTTGGCTATTTTGAAGTCTGACCCAAAGGCTACTGAAGTCAATGGAACCTTTCCTCTCCCCAACATCGATTTGAATAAGGTCCCGTTGCGTATTCCCTGTTGAACTTGATGTATGGAGGACTTCACTGTGGTTCCAGCTGTTTACATGTGCAACGCGGCTGGATGAATGGAGGAAAAAGCACTTTGCTGAGAGTGCGAGGGAGACGTACCTGCGCCAAACTCAGTGGTGAGCAGGGAGTGCTGCTGGGAGCCAGCCACGGCACCAGGTCCTTGTCATGGTCAGGGTGCCGTCAACCCAGGGCTACAGGGTGAAGCCAGAGAGTTAATCTGGATTTCTGGGGGTGTAAATGGAAATAGGAGTAGCTGTTCACAGACTTGACTTCTCAGCCGAAGTTAGACTAAGGGAAGAAGGGTCGGGCTGAGCTGAGGGTGCTGGTTCATCCCTGAGCACATCTTGCTGCCACCCAGAGGAGAGTGGGGCAGCCAGCCCAGGGATCAGCACAAACCACGGCAGCTCTTCAAAGCATCCTTTCCTGACCGGCTAAATCAGCAAGGACAAAGACCCTCTCCTACAGCTCTCCTGGCCAGAAAATCCCCAATTCACAAGATTTTGGAAACCACTGGCCGCTCCAGTTTGCCATTTAATTATTACTAGTAAGAGTATTTGCATTACAGTGGCATCCTGAGGTTTCACCTGGGATGGGGTCACATCAGGACAGGAGCTCTTGTGTATGACAAGAGATGGTCTTTAAACCAGCCCCAGTTCCTAGTCATAAGCTCTGTTCAGTTACACTGATTTCTGTAACACCCCGTATATTTGAAACACAGAGCTGGCACATATTTGTTTGCACCACTACAGCGTTAATCAACACAACAGAGAAGAAGGAGGGGGAGGAGGCATGATCCCTCCCACCTCCTAGTTGGAAACTGAGGCGTCTGGTTGCCAGACTTGGCAGAGAGCTCTGACAACCCCTGCCCGCAGAGTAACTGCCACGGCGTGCTGGCAGCGCCGGAGGCAGCTGCTACAGCTCTTCAATCCTGTCGTAGCTCCGCAGCCCCAAACCCCATCCTGTGACAGTGCTGCCCCATGTTATACCACAGCCCGTCCCCGTGCCACTGCACACGAGGTGAGCCTGTGTCTGGAGAGAGCAGCGCTTTGCTGAATGGCACAGAATAGCGTTGGTGGGGGGTTGCAGTAAATCTCTGGCTTCCTTGTATAGTTTTCTTTTGCTTTCCTTTCCTGTAGGTAATCGGGATTGGGTGTCCACGTCCACTCCCTGAATTTACAGCCAGAATCTGCTATAAACACTGGGCTCTCATGCTCATGTTTTGGTGGCCTTTTAAGGCTCGTTTTTACTATGGCACAGTACATGCTAAGGCATCATACTATAAGCAACATAACAGGAATGGCTTATATTTAATGGGAGAACTTTGAGCTGAGCTCCCTGCTCCCAGCTGGGGGCAGCCAGAGCTGCTCCAGCCCATGGGAACCAGCACTCAGCTCCCATGGGGACGCCACTCTCCACCAAGACACCCAGCACCCAGCTCCCGTGGGATGCCAGTCCCCACCGAGACATGTGGCTGAGCCAGAAACCAAAACCTGAGCCTGCCAGTTGCTTTTGTCTGGGTTTTTCATGCCCTCTTGCCAACCGAACGTTGTGCCAAGGGGTCTGTCGCATTTAAATATGTGGAATTATCTATTACAATGCTTCAGTATTTATTACACAGATTTCACTTTAACTGCTTTGTAAATCATAGCAGAAATAATGGCCTTCCAACTGAGAGTCATATGCTGTAATCAACCAACAGAAAGTCAAGATTGTAATTTAAAGTATATATGAAAAGTCCTTACGTGAACATTTTGTTTAAATTAAGAGATGAGACATGATTCAAACAATATGGCCTCAACAAAGATAATTTTTCCTAGCAAATCAGTCAAGGGTTTAGAGGAGGCTCAGGGGGCGCGAAGGAGCAATCTTGACCTCCCAAGACTATAAATATTTATCGTTGTCAGATTATTTGAACAGAAGCCTCTCCCCAGCCACTGTGGTCTGTCTCTAAGTGGCACCTTGGAGGTTTCAGTGGTGGAGCCGTGTTCACCCGCCCGGTGGGGCCGGCTCAGCGCGGCAGCAGCAGAGCTGGACACCGAACGGCGTCCTTGGGCCACAGCCAACCTCCCCCGGGCAAAGCCGCGCCGCCCTCCGCGCGGGCTCGCTCGTGCTCTCCAGCCCCGTCTGTCACATCTTTCCCCAGGCCCAGCGCCCCGACACACGCCGTCTGCTCTGCCTCCAGCTCTGGGCGGCTCCGTTTCGACTCCCCGCAGCCGAGCTCCCTGCTACATCAGCCCACTTGCGATTGCAAACCCAGTCCTGTCCTGCTGCAGCGTGCTGTCGTGCTCCGGAGCTGTGCCACTGCTGCTGCTAAACCCATGGTGAGGTATCCAGCTCCCCACTACCACCTCGTCAAATCGCACCGTGCACGCATCTCCCAGTGCTGGAGACCTGGAGCCCCTCGGCCCGGAGCGGGAGCCCTCCCTGCCCAGCCCTGCCTGGGTACCTGTGGCTCCCTGCCTGCCCTTCGCACCCACAGAGGAGCTCTTGGATACAACTGCCATTACTGTTTGTGCAACAGTGCAACCCTGCAGTGAAGCAAGCAAAACTCAAGGTACATCATCTTCAGGATGGGGAAGTCCTAAGGGACCTCATGGGTAGGACTTCTCTGACAACCTTCTCCTGGTGAGGGCCGGAGGTTGCAGCCCAGTCCTACACAGATATCACGGGGCGTTTATGAGCTTGGTTTTCATAACAGATCATGGTATTCCAGTATTTATGAAGCCTCCTTTCAATAATTATCACGCTGTTACATTGGTGAGTTTCTTGACAAGTTATTAAATCATAATTTGTAATTTAAATGCCAGCTTTTGGCGTGCATGCCTGCTCAGGATAAGCTCATTTTCATTTTTATTAAACAGCACCTATTAAACACAAGGAGAATTTTCTTAGGAATAACAGAAAACACCACAGGTGCCTTATTTCCCAGCTCGTGTTGTAATGGTTTCAAAATAATTCCCAAAACATGTAACCACAATAAGGGAATTGTTATGTGGCTTAGGGGAGGACCGAGGTCTGCAAAGATCATTCTCTGGTTGTGCGGGTGCTGGCTGGCACCTTCCCTTTGTTTTTTCTCCTTACCAGCCCCTGGAGGTGACAAACCCCCCAGCTGCAGGCTTTCCGTCATGCCATAAGGCACCTCTGCCTTCCAAAACCGAAGACCACTCACATAAAACCAAAGGAAAGCTCAGGAGGTCTGAGCCGGACATCAGTATCCAAAGCACCCAACTTCCCGAGATATTTCAGAGGTTCATGACATGGCAGTCATACTTCAGTGCCACCCGGTACTTGGCTTTTCAAGCAGATGGTCAATTAATTATGCTTGTTTGGCATTTACAGTGCCTGGCCCTGGGTTCAGTGTCCAAAGCGTGTGCTCCCCCATTGCAGGAATGGTTGCAGTGGCACTGCTGGTTTCGTCCCACCCAGGGTTATCCTCCTCACCCTGATGGATTTACAGGGCAAGGGGTTGTGTGCCTGTGAAGCCCAGGACTGAGCCCATGGTGTATGGCACAACCATCAAAAATGGGACTATGCAGCTGTTTTCATCTGAAAACAGGAAGTAAAAGGAAAAGAATTACTCCGGTGCAAGAGACGTGGGGCGAAAGGGTGTTCAAAAACATCCCTCGGGATGAAGGGTGATGCATTTGGCATAGCCCCTCTCGCTGGGCTAGATTTTGTGCTAAAATCCTGACTTACTTTGGGGCTGACGGGAAAAGGAATTACCCATTTCCCCCAAATGATTTCCATCTCCAGACCATACATTCTCTGTGATCAGACTGATTAGTTAAATAAATCATCCTTACCTGAAGATAATCCATTTACGCTTTATAATTAAACACAATTATGACAATTTGTTCTGCTGCCTGCCAGATTGCATGTGCAATCGAAGCTGAGGGCAAGAAACTTTCGTGGATGTGTTTACCTCCAGGCCAAAAAAACAACGAGCAGAGAAGCACCGAAAGCGCACCTTTTGATGGCGGTGCTGAAGATTGGCTGGGAAAAAATAACAACAAGGAGACTGGGGAACTAGTTGAGATGATTGGTGTCCTCTGGAACCGCTGTGGGCTTCTCTTGTGCCACACCTGCACCAGAGCTTTAGGCTGGGTCCCCTCCGCACTCCCAATGGGTGCAGAAGGAGTTCGATTTTGGGGCTGCGTATCCCCCCTGCTGAATGCAAAACCAGGACTAGGCGCAAATACGAACATGGCAGCTCTCTTAAAACAGTGCTGTCCTTTTCGCGGTCCAGCAAGACAAGAAAACACGTCCCATTTACTCTGCCAAGGGCTTTTATTCAGATCAACTTTCCTTCAACTTGCTTGCACAGAGTGAGAGACAAAATAATGAGCCAGCTTAAATAGATGTTAGAGACCTTGCAGTTATTTAACAACCCTCTGCAGTCCCTCTCCCCTCCCCTTGCCACAGCGTGCTCAAGTTCAACTGCATGCGAGTACAGCAGACTATGTGCTGTTTGTTTTGGGTTCAATGGCATCTCATTTACACGTGTTAATTGCAACTAATTGGCACTAATTGGATGAACAGGAAACCCTCTGGGAGCACTCATACCTTTAATTTGTAGTAAATATCATTAATTAACATACGCTAATTAGAGCCAATTAACATTGATTAAGGGTTGCCAGCTACTTGGAAAGTACAACTATCTGTGTTGTATTAAGTCAGCACAAAATATGATGCATGCTTTAAGTATAAAAGAAGAGGGAAGCTAACATAAGGCAGCATCTGGGCCACGCGCTTGTTTGCTGGCTGGCTGGACACGTGCCGCACACGGGGCATGTTGAGCTTCCACACCGCTCGCAACGCAACCCTGGCACTGTGCAATCTCCTGCGGCCAAACCACAGCAAGGGGAACAGCGTGCTACCCACCACGTACCGTACATCGCACCCACAGGTGCGGTAGGAGAGAAAATGCATCTCCAAAATGAGTTGTTCCTACCCAAAGCGTGCAAAAGCCAACGTTTGGGGCTCCAGGGAAGCTTGGCACCTCGTTGTAAGCAGGTCTGGCCTTTAGAACAAAAGTTAAACCAGCCCATGTCCATCAGGCACCGACATGTTCCTTGAGGGATTCAAGCACAACACGTCGCACCACACTGGCCCGGACAGAGCCCTGGGCCTGGGCGCATGGGGCAAAGCAGTGACTTTGCCAGCTGGATGAAGGAACACAGCCTGGTCCCATCCAGCACCGACCGCTGGTGGGTGCTGTGCCACATCTCTGTGGGGCTGCAGGGAGAACCAAGGCAGTGCTGTCCCTGTAGAAAACCACCTTCTCACTGCGGAGAGCCCCGAGTGGGCTCCCAAGGGATGCTTCTGTATGCCTGGGCTTGGCAAAACTCCCCGCATGGGCTGGAGAATGTTACAGAGAGTTCAGCCCAAATATTTGTACAGCCGCTGAGCTGGATCCCTGCTTTGCACGGTCTTGGGGGCAGGCAGGTTTGAGGATAGCTTCAATCCACTGTACCTTATAGCAGGACTTCTGCTGAGCACAGCTATCTGATCCAGCGAATACGGGTCACTGTGTTCCCGGGGTCTGCAGAGCCCGGGGCTGCTCTGCACAGAGCTCGGCCCTGCTCTCTGCCAAATGTATTTACCCTACAAAATCTGGAAGGTGCAAAATAACACAGCAAAGCTCCCACACAGGGTAAAATCCTGCTGCTCCCACGTCAACTGCGTAGGGATATATTGCAGCCTGCAGCTAGGGATGAAGCTCTGCACTGGCTCTGAATGAGCCAGCCCAGATACCAGGAACGCCAACGGTGGCAGCGTGCAGCACCCCACGACAAACGTACTCCATACCATGGCACCCACCGAGCCCCAGCGCCAGGTGAGGGTGTTGGAGCCAGCACGTGCCCCAGATCCCCCCGCAGATCCCCTGGGATGTTGGTGCCGGCATGGCCAGGCCTTTGGGAAGCGCTGGTGCGCTGGGCGAGGGCAGGGCCCTTCCCGCACAGGCCATGCTCTGCTAATTAACCAGCAAACAAAAATAAGACAGTATACCTGATAAAGACATTTTCCTAAAGGGTGGGTCCTTTTTGTCCCTACCTTTGCCACCCAGAGATCACCAATGGGCTGCAATGCCAGCACCCAAGCCCATGTATCCCAGAGAACGGTGGAAATACTGGATTCAGCCGCCCGCTCTTTCAGTTAGCGGAGATGAGCAACCTGAGGGGTGTCCAGACATGGCCAAGGCGGTCGCAGGAGGTCGTAAGTTCAAATACCTCTTTTACCTCTAAAGCTTTTGTACTAAAATTATTACCAACCTGCTTATGCTGCTGTTTACCGTTTTATTATCTGATAAAACAATTGCTTTTCAGTTTGCGTAGGACAGAGAAGAAAAGCCCTTAATCTTAACGAACACCTGGGAGGAGACATGATTTGGGCTGACACCGGGTCTGTTTCCCAATTCACATGTTTCTAAAAGGATTAGCTTTTTACATTGAGAAAACAGAGGCCAGGGTTGAGACATCGCATGGAGAAGATGCACTGCAAATGCCTTGAATATTGTTATTTGGCTGCAAAAAGTGCTTTGTTAGCAGAGCGGGAAGCACGAGGTGCTGGTGGAAGGGGGTGTGCGGCGGCATGTCCAGTTGCTTTCCTTTCCCAGCTCCTACAAATGTTGATTGCACAGGATGGGAGCACACAATTAGCTCTACCTCAAATTGCAAACCAACCCTATAATTTGAGGGCTGTAATTAAAACGTAGTGTTTGAGGCCTCTTTCCAGTGAGCATTTCCACTATTTATGTTGCAGACTGCCACAGGACAGGGTGAAGGACAGAAAAGGGATGGGGAAAGATGCTGCAGCCCAAACCCCGCTGCTCGAGTCTGGACCCAAAGCCCCGGGAGAGTCCAACGCCCGGCATGGGAGCAGCGGAGCTGCAGGCGCAGTGTTATCACGCAAAGACCTCCCCTCGTCCCCAAAGGCCTCCACAGAACAATGCTGCTGAAGAGATAGCAGGGTTCTTTGGCTGTATTTTTTTCAGGCCTCCAGACAGACCCAGAGAGACGTGTGCTGATGAAGCCGCGGTCCCCCTCACCCTTTCTGGGAGAAACCTCTCACTACACCCTGCACTGAAACTCCTCGTTTGCTGGGCATCATTTTTGGAAATGTTAAACCCCCTGTCCTCCGCCTGGACACAGAGCAGGGCCGACACGAAGCCCTGGGGAAAAAACAGGATTGCGTGTCTAAAAATGGGCTGTAAAATTTCAGACAAGTACAATCAGAGGGCACGTCTGAGAACCTGAAAATGTATTTTTCATGAGTTTAATAAAAATGCCTGTTGGAGAGGACCATCATCGACACATTTAAAGCAGTATCAGAAAGCTGATAAGCTAAAAACACCAACAATGTACACACACACACATATATATGTGGACACATATATATATAACACCTGCCCCTCCGTGAGGATATGCTCAGTAATCTGATAGGTCTGTTCCACCGCTAATTACAGTGATCCCACAATCCAGTATTCCTAACCAGGGCTTTAAATCTGAGTTTACAGTATTTAGGAAGTGTTGTCAATAATGTTTACAGTGAATTAATTACTGGAGTGATTTTAATTTATTTTCATTAATTATAATCTTATTAACCAATTAATTAAATCCAAATACAGGATGCGACATTGTTTGGTGGTTACACCCTGGTAAGCAAACAAGCAGCATAATCATACTTCCAGCAAAGTAAACCAGCAATTAGGGAGGACCCAGGACACGAGCGCTGCTCCAGGTGGATCCTTCCAAGGGTTGGATGTCCCTGCCACCCCGTCCCACTCCTGCTTCCTCGCTAGGCACCGCATGGCCAGGTAAACCCACCTGGCACCCACTCAGCTGCAGCAACAGGGTATTTTTTTCCCTTGGGACTCCCCCAAACATGAAAAGCTTCGTTCAAATGCCCCCCCCAGTGCCTCCCTGGCACCAGCCCACTGCTGCTCCTCACCCCTTACGCACCCCTTACCCGTGCCGTGCACTGCCCATGGGAGGTTATCAGGTTTGTACCAACATGGTATGAAAAATTCAGAATTATTTGACAAAGTACGAGTGCCGATTCCTTGGTGAAAAGAAACAAGTTGAACGAATTACTTAACTGCTTGCAAATTCAAGATCTCTTTTTGTTTTATGACTGCCTTAGCATCCAGCTGCACTTGGATACAACCCCCTCCAACAAACATTATGCACAGGATTTATTACAGATGTATACTATTTACTAGGGTTTATAGTGATATATAGTCTCTCTTCATCATTTGAGCAGTAAAGTATATTGTTCTGACCCTTCCACTCCCTCCATTTGCCTAAGACTCCAGCCACTTGATATTTTTCCAGTTCTGACATTTCAAACATGCAATGCCATATGTATTGCCACTTTCAGGTAATTATCACGTAAAATTAGGCTAGTCTTGTACATGAAACCAGCAATTAGCCAAGGATTGAAGGTCAAAGAGATCTCATTTATAGAGTCTCTAACAAAATGTTAAGTGTAAATGTGTGTCAGATGGTCCAGGATGCCGGCTTATATGGGGTCATGACAACGGGTCTGAAGTGTCATCAAGCACGATGTAACCAGTCTGTTGGGCACAGCAGTACAATCTGGGACTTATCTCTTTCAGCCTTATCAGAACCTGTGCTAAATCTAGGACATGGCCTTAGAGGAGTTTCTGCAAAACCAGGAAAATGAATCGCAGCCCATTGTTTCCCTTGCTAGGACTTGTAAACGAGCTGTTCTTTATTACAGTGCGCTGTGCGTGACAAGCCCAGTCCCCATCCTCCCAGGATGCGCGTGTGTGAGCTGGAGCAGGACCCCATTGCTCCCCTTCGGATGAGGTCAGGTTTTGCCCTGACCTCGCACAAGGAAGGGTAGCAAGGGCTGCTGTGCCGTGAGGAGGTGAGTGGGACCTGCCGGCGCTGGCTCCTGCCCCGCGGCTGTGCCACGCTCCCTGTCGGGGTCTGCGTGTCCCTGGGCAGGGGCAGTGCTGCAGCGGTGCTTGGTCCTGTGTGGATGCTGTGGGGCTGTAGATCCCCCTCCAGCTCCAAAGGGGCTCTGCCGGGAACATATCAGCTACCGGCACCAAGCCATCATCTTTTAATGTCATCAGAATGGGGTTATCCAGCAGGCCCCAAGGCATTTGGGACCGTAATCGGGCGCTAATTTGTTCAGTCCTTGTGAAG
Source organism: Anhinga rufa (assembly GCA_013400875.1). NCBI lineage: Eukaryota > Metazoa > Chordata > Aves > Suliformes > Anhingidae > Anhinga > Anhinga rufa. The sequence continues at coordinate 13,189 of VZTV01056069.1, forward strand.
ATACCAGCCTTGATTTTTGCCGATGCAGGGCCTCATCCTGCAAGCAGCCGAGAAAGCAGAGCAAAGCGCCCAGGGACGCTGCAGTGCTGGGCCAGACTTTCCCTGCCCGAGCAGAGCACGGGAGGGCTCCCCACCATCTCCACGAGCAGACACCAGGCTTTCTGCTCCTTCCCCGGTGCCCGGGAAAGTCCGTCCTGTGTAGAGAAGTCAGGGGTGTTTTCATATGCATGCATATTCTATGAATTTTCTTTAAGTGCTTGTGGCTGAAATCTCTCACAAACCTGATCCCTCTATTTTTCCCTCCCCCAACATAATACTATCCCACTTTCCAAGTGCACTTGGTGAACAGAGATGGAGCACAAAAGCCAAGCCAGAGGCAGAGGCCTGTGCCAGGACTATTGCTGAACAAGACCTTCTCCTTCTCTGACAAGGAAGGCAACTGCACCCGTATCAGGTGTTAAAAAAGCCTTCTTGCAAAATTTCGTTTATTCTCACCTGTATAAATATTTATCCTTTCTTCCTGCCACTCTGAAAAGGAGAGAAATATTAAAAAAAAAAAAAAGTCTCTTCTTCAACAACCCAATATGCTTTCCAGTGGGTTATACCCTCTATCAGCCCCGCCAGGCCCTTGCGGCGCGTCACCCCCTCCCCGGCACTAAGCTCCTGTCCCCGTTACAAGTTTCCCACCGCACGTCGGCGGGGTTCGTGGCAGATGCCTTTCACGCGCTCCCCCGCTGAAGGCAGACGAAGCATTTTCCTTCCAAGTTTTCCTCCCCGTCTCTTCCCTATCCTTCCATTTCCCCCCGCTCTCTGAATGCTGTTGCCTCCTTTGCTTCTCCTCCCCTCTCCCGCTCCGGTTTCCAGCCCGCATCCCTCCCGGCTCTGTGCCCTGACTACCAATGATGCTTTCAGCCCTGCTCTGTATTCTGGCTGGAGGCAGAGGTGGGGGCACGCCAGCCCGCTCGGCTCACCAGTCCTTCGCCTCCCGCACAGGGCCACAAAACGCTGCACGAAGAGAAACAAACGACTTTCCCATTTTATCCGAACATGGCGCCAGCGCTTTCCTAATTGCAAATGAACGAACCCGCGGGCACGCTGCACGCCACGGCTGACCAGCACATGGCAGACCCAGGGGCTCTCCCCCATCCTTTTCTCCCTTTCCAGCAGCAGTGGTGACAGGAGGAGGGATGCTCCTTGTGCCAACGCACCAGAGGTGATGGGGTTATTGCAGATTTGCCCTTCGGTTTGCCATCCAGACCCATCCCCGCTGGCAGAGCCGCACAGAGGATAGCCTCAAACTTCCCTGGCTCTTCCCTCCGCCCGGTGCTGGCGGCCCCGGCTAGTAACCTCTCCTTCCTCCTTGAAGCCCAGGTCATAGCAGCACTTAGCTAAATTATATAACTGCAAACAAAGTGTGACAGCTTTATTTGTAATTATACTGCATTTAAAGGAACAAGATGAGCTTAATGAGTTAATAAAGTGGCTGCCTGTCAAAGCAGGGGCTGCTTTGCATAGGCGCCCAGCGGGTCCCTGCTCCAGGCTCATGCATATGGAGGGTGCACGGAGGTGCCGCTGGCCATGGCAACGCGCAGGTAGCAGCCCGCGGCCAGCTGCCCCCGTCCCAGAAGACTTGTATGAAGTGAAGACTTGTGAGAAGCGAGCATTTTGTCTACGCACACTTGACAAAACAAAGACAACTCACTCCTCTGGTTTCATGCCACATTTTTTATTCATAAACAAGCTGTTGGCTGTAAAGACATGATAAAACTCGAGTTCAGAGGAGGCTGGCGAACATTTGAATGCAAATCCTCAGCTGCTACAAATCCGTCCTATTATTCAGCTGATTTCCCCCCCC
>VZTV01056069.1:15055-25055 GCA_013400875.1 Anhinga rufa
CCCCCCCCACCCCATTTTTGTCTTATGCTAAGCTAGGCAGGATCCCAACCAGAGATATGTGATAAACTCTGGTCAATGCAAAGAAAGGCACCAGCATAAAAATTCAAAGGCTTGCCTGGGAGAGGGGAGGCAGGCGGGCTCCGCAGGGCAAGGGAGCACGAACAAAGGCCACTGTGCTGCTGGGGGGCTCTTCGGCAGCAGCCGAAGGTTTAGCTCTACATGCACAATATTGCCTGCTGTGATCTTTTTTCACCTTTTTTTTCCCTGGCTAGGTAGCTTTCTCCCAGAGGGTGTTTGTGGGGAAAACTTGGCATGCAGAAGAGGCAGGGAGGGCTGCCCAACTGCCGCAGTGCTGCATGGAAGAGCCCCACTCAGAGGCGAACACAGCAGCAACCCCCCAGCCAAACCAGGAGATTCCCCAGCCCCAAGCAATGGGAAAACCATAGCAAGCAACGTTGCAAGCATTGCAAGCAACGGGGGGAAAAAACAGCCTAAAGACACAATACAGATAGTTTTTATGAAATAGGAAAGGAACAGTAATTTCATATTTTCCATTTTCATCCCCAGACCTTTCAGTGATTCACGCATGTTAATAACACTGCTCAGACCCTTTGCACATGCAAACCTCCCTGCAAGGGCTGAGTCTCTCTGGCCGGTACCGCTGCTGGCCACGGCTGTGCATCTGGACCGAGGAAATCAAGTCCCAGATTAGTGACAAGGCTGATGCTGAGTGGTGAAGAGCAAGGATGGCCCAGTGGCCAAGCCCCGGCACGTGGTGCCCAGGATCAGTGTCTATAACTTAAACCCCGATGTGCCAGTGTCCCCAAACCCCGCATCTCCACTGCTTTCAGTCCAGAAGTTTCACAGAGCCCAACTCTGGAGCTTAACATTGCTTTCAGGCTGGACCTGACCTGGCTCCTGCGTAGCTCCTTCCCCTTGTAGACATTTGTGCAAGTCTTTTAACCTCTGCAGCCCCCCGTTTTCTCAGCAAGCAGGGTGTGATAGCACTCCTCTCTGCTGACTCTGCCGGGGTGAGAAAGGCTGTGGCCTTTTGCTGAAACATGCCAGCAACGCACCCAAGCTTTGCCCTTGGTCATAATAGAGAGAATTTCCTCAGGGAGAAGAAAAAAGTCAAGCGGAGATACAGTTCAGAGATGAGTTTTGCATGACAATTGGGAAACAAAGAAAATAAAAGTTAGTAGGAATTCATTTGCATGAGAACGCAAATGTAAAAAAAAAAAAGACAGATTATTTCTTGCAGCCTCTATCTAATAAATTATTTTGAGGAGAAAATGCACCAGAGGTCAAGAGCACAAGCAGGAGGACTGGGGGTCACTCAGGGCTGTGGTTGGCTGCTCTGGATCCTGACTGATAGAGATATTTGCATTTCTGGGGTAATTCTGCAGCACGAGGAAATCTGCTATCACAGTGTTACAAGACACCACGGATCCTCCGCAGAAGCTAACCAAGTAATCATTAAGCCCAATCCCTTTGCCTCCCTGCAAAACAAATATGACTGATGTCATATCCCTCGCTGTGTTTCCAAAAACACTGAGCACCAACTGATCTAATTTTTCGTGGCACCTAAAGCCGGGCCCGCAGTCGGGGTGTCCCAGTGCAGGATGTATTTGCTGTTCGTTCAGCTGGCAATGTGATAAGAGGTAGATGCTGAACTGTAGCTGAAATTATAGCCAGGCAAAGCGCTCACAGGAAACGAGTGACCCAACAAAAATAGCCTTTCATTCTCTGAGACAAATTACAAGGCACAAACTTTGATTTTTATGAACGCACTCATTATTCTTAAGCATTCAAGCAGTTTTTTGTGAGTGTATGTCGCCCTATGGGCTGACTGCTAATTGAACCCTCTGAAATGGCCATTACTCACGGCAGGGCCGGTACCTCGGGAAGGTGCGGTCCCCACTCGCCGGCGGACATGGGCTGCCTGTGGGCAGCGCAAACCCCTCCTGTGCCGGCAGCGATGGGCAGGTGCCCTCCAAGCATCTATGGGTGGGGGTATAGACAAACGAGCTCCGTTCCCCCTGTCTGTGAAGGCAAAAATCCCGCTGATGTGAATGCTGGTGGAAAAGGCAAAGCAGAGTGTGAGTGGGGTCGTCTTGGAAAATGATGGAAAAGAGGAGGAAAATAGCGGTGGATGTTTCAGCCAGCTCCCATGTAGCTGGAAGAGGCCCCAGTGCAGGACATGCTTAGATGTGCTTTTAATCTTCAACCTGTGTTAAACCACAGCTTTGACCCTCTCCATGCTCCTCTTCCCGGATTTCTTAAGGTGCCTGTTTATATAAACCGGCATCAACACTACCTGCTTGGCTGGGGGCTGGTTTCTGCAGATGCTGAGGCCAGGCACCAGGAGGGGGAGTCAAGTGATGGCACCTCCCCAGCTGGGCACAGGCTCCGGCTCTGCTCCCTCCCTGCCACTTTGGGCAAAGCCCAGGTTTCTGGCGTTTGCAATCCGATCAATGCAGGGCCCCTGGTTGCGGACAAGAGGAGAGACTTAATTCTAATCTGTATTGACTGCTCACTGCTTTGTCTGCCAATTTGCATCATGGACTTGTCTTAAACAATGATGTGGGCCTGGCAGGTTCTCTCACAGTAATCTATAGCAGCGGGTCAAAATCTCTGAGTACTCGTTAAAGTCCATACATACAAAATACACGTTTAACTACTGGAAAGATACTGAGATGCATCTGTCTCAATATTTATCAACCTTCATCTGTAATCTGCTTAAACCCCAAGAATGCTTCAATTTTTAGCAGCAGAAAGAGGCTGCTTGATGCAGTGGAGAGCATTTCCCTAAGTTTTTATTCTAAAATATTTTGTCATGCTACCTCATGTCCAAGGAACAGGTCAACGGAGGTGGATGGTAAGGAGATGAAACTGCCCGATGAGAGTAAACTCAGTCTCCTGCCTCCTCCAGCACCATTAAGTTCCAGCTTACTGAACACCCACAGCTTTTGTTTCTTTTAAGGCTGAACTTTTGTGATTGAGAAAAAAATATCTCGGTGTATTTTGGGTAAAGCTCTTTGGAGTTTCCCCTGTTGCCACTTCCATTTTTCCCCAGGTTTGTAGCTATTGGCAAGAGCAGGTCTGGACACAGCCATCCTCGCTGCCACTGCACTCTACTGTGGGGTGGATGCTGGGGCTAAGGGGCATGCATGGTGCCGTGGGCTGCCTTGTGGGCCCCCACGGTAGGTGGCTCAGGGGACTGGACAGGAATATCCCCAGCTTTGGCTGCTCATGGACCACCCAGATCCACCTCCAGCCACCGCTGAGCTGGAGAAAGGCTTTGATCTGCGGTGCCAGGCCAGCACCACCACCCCATCTCGTAAAGCCCCTGACTTCTGATGCACGGAGCGTGGCAGGGAAACACAGGCAAGGTTTTGGGTTAAACGTTGAGCTGACAAAGACGTCACTAAGCTCCAAAGCCCAGCCCGAGCGTGCACTTCCACAGATTTTGATAATGCAGCGTGTCAGCAGCCGTGGAGATTGAGTGATTAGGCTGGGGACATGGACACTTGTCTGCAGTTCATTTAAGCTTTGCCACCGCCTGCCTGTTTGTCAGCAGAGGTTTAGGGCCGTGGCAAGGGGGCAAGCATGCATGCGTGAGCGTGCACACCTCCGTGCATGAGCGTGCACACCTCCATGTGTGAGCGTGCACACCTCCATGCAGGTCCACGCACACCTCTGTGTGTGTCTGTGCCCTGCGTCCTGGAGCAGCTTTGCCTTCACTGCGTTGGGGTGACAATTTACAGCCGCCCGTGACCCCGGCCGCGGTGCTGCCAAACACTCTGTCCAGCCAGCGCTGCCTGGACCATGACTGCGGCCCATAAATGTGATTTATAGGCAGCCATTAGGGAGAGACACTGCCTCTCACATCAACTCATCGCACCAGATGGACTGTCTACTACTTCAGCGATGGGCTCGGGTGGCAGTTGGGTGACCAGGGCACTGCCCACCTTCCTTGACTTCCTAACTAGCTGGTTAGACAGGGTTTGCCACCTGTCAAGAGGAGCCTGCATTTTATAAATAGGTTTCTGCTCTCGGGTATTTAAAAATCCAAAGCATTCAGCTGCAAGATAAAGAAGGGTCTGAGGAGAATCAGCCACTTTATTTGAGAACAAATAAACGAAAAATCCACTTTGCTTCCCGCCCCGGTGACACCGGGGAGGGGGCAGCAGGACATCCATGGCAGAGGGGCTTCTGCAGCCGCGCAGGCAGCAGCCCACCTTGCAGCTGCCCATGCCAGGAGGGGCCACGATGGCACTGCGGGGACCCCCGGCAGGGCCGGCGCCTCCTGCTCACTGCCTTCAGGCTGCCATTACATTTTCCCCATTGCTTTGCTGCCTCAGGCGTCTGCCCACATCCCACGGCACAGGCATCGGGGGGCTTTCAGATGAGCCTCTTGGCAGGACGGAGCTGGCACAGTGATGAGTTGGAGAGCGGCTGCCCCCCCAGCGCAGGACGGCAGCCCCAAGAAATACAAATATGTAAAATAATGTTTTCCCCAGCTACAGTTTTCATACTCCAGCGTGGAGAAATGACCTGCTCATCCAGCAACCGTAGAAAATCTCAATTTCCCACATAAAAATATTAGTGGCTGGCTTAAAATATTAACATGTGGATCGCATTGCCCTCAGAAGCTGTGGGATCGGAGTTTAGCATCAGCAGTTAGACACAGATATGGAATTAAAAATGTAAGCAGTGGCTTTTCAGGCCTTATTACTGCAGCGGGGAGGCCCTGCAGGACGGATGGTGGAGGGAGGGAGGGAAGAATGCAATGCAGGGCTGGAGGTTTGTGGTACGGCTTTCCTCTCCTGCTGCTTTCCCCCAGGCTAAGAGGAGCTGCCGCAGCCCTGGGGTCAGGGGGCTGCTTCCACTTAACACCCCCAAGGTTACCTCCGGCTCAGCCTCTTGCCCTCTGCCAGGCGAGCCAGGCTTGCATTAAGCAGCATAACCCATCTTGGGGTGGCAGGAGCTTACAGCGAAGGCATATGAGGTGAGGGTGCAAGGCATGGCTGGGCTGGCGGGGTGCTGGCTCGGTGCGGCCGGAGGTGATGGGGAGCCCCAGGACAGCCCCATGGCTCTGGGGAATCTGCCTCAGGGCCTGCTCCGCAGGTCCTGTGCCACCAGGGCACATCCCACACTGCCCCATCCCTCTTGCTCCAGCACCCAGGGGTGACACCTTGCGCTTTAAGGTGGCTTTAAGGACATACCCAGCTTTGGCCCAAAGTAAGCGGCTGCTTACTTACTTACTTACTGGGCTGGGTGCACGGAGGGGCGCACGGAGGGGCTGGGTGCAGCCTGGGGGTTGGCATGCATCGCCCTGCACCTCGGGATGTTCCCGTCCCGCTGCCCGTGCAGAAGGGCCGTGGGGCAAAGGCTGCACCCATCCCCATGTCATCACATGGGGACCCAGCCCTGGACCTGGCGAGGCCTCTAGGGGCTACTGTAATACAAATAATGAATAATTACAATGATATTAAACCGGTAAATGACCGATATTCCACAAGCCCTGCACATAATGACACACGTAAAACCCCTCCTGAATACAGAGACCTCTTTCCCTGAAGGTTTGGGCTCTGCTGATCTCACGCGCCGGCTGTGCGCACACGCCGGCACCCACAAACGCGCCGGAGCCAGCCCGGCGGGTGCCTGAGCGCAGCCGCTGCCGAGCCGCCCGCGGAAGTTGGGAAGAGCAGAGTTTGGCAGAAGGTTAGCATCGGAAACAAAAAAACTGGACTAAATTATTATTCCACCCATAGCCTTCACAAGGAAAATAGAAGCAGCAGATTGAGGCCTGTTTTCATATTTGATAGGGAACCAGATAAATGGCAGGCAGCTTGCTCTGATAAGGCCTTGCTCTGGGCATAACCTCTTTCTCTGAAAGCCTCTTACTATGCATAGAGTCAGGCTATCTGTGCAGCTGCACCTTGACACAAATATATCTGCACCCAAGATGAACCAATTCCCCCAGAAATTACAGGAGTGGGATTGCATCTGGGGAAGGGGCCGCAGTCACCGCTTTGCTGCCTTCTTTTTTTAACGATACTTTTTCTTCCCCCAAGTAGCTTCTCAAACAAACATTTCTCCCTTATTCTCCCTTCTTCCTCTGCATGGCTCCATCCCTCCAGCCAGCAAAGACCAGAAAGGGCGATGGGGATGCAGAGCTGGGTGCGGGGTGCTGGAGCTGGGCGCTCCCCTCCACGCCGGGGCTGGCAGCCACCACAGCACTGCTCCCGTACCCCTTTGCAGGAAAAGGGGTTCAACTCTCCTGAGCAATCTCACGCTTGGAAATCACCCCCAAAATGTTCCTTATTTCAGGGGGAAGCAGCAGCCAAGGAGACATCAGTATAACCTGGGAGTTCCCAGGCTTTTAGAGGACATGAACAGATGTGTGATGCTGTACAACATCGCCCTGCCCACCACCCTGCCTTGGGTGCTTCAGTACTTCCCAAACTCCCTCCCTGTGTGACCACGGAGCCCTAACCCCCTCCTTTTCACTGGCACTGGCTCTTACATACTGAATTACTTTGGGAAATGGGTCCTGGTTCCATTGGCATCAGGGCCAGATTTTCTAATGGTCCCCATGCAAGATAGAGGCCATTCCCATTAATGTCCAACAACAGCTAGTCACCTTAAAGTCCTCTGAGTCTGACAACTTCCTTCTGCTGCACTTTAGGAGCCAGAGCAAATGTGTCTTGGTAAATGTGACTGATAGCGGGGAAGGAAAGCTGGGCTGGAGTGGAGGGACCCCAGGATCAGGAATTCCAAGGCAGGAAAGGCTCTTCCCATCTCTGCGAGCAGAGCCCCTGCCTGCCAGCACAAGAAGAAACATCTTGAGCACTGCCAGTTACCCAAGGAACCAGAGGAAACGGGGACAAAAGTTGGTTATAAAGATTTGGGAGAAAAGGAGGAGAGATGCCCGAGGAAACGACCATGCTAACTGGGTATTGAGCATCTTGTGACCAAACCCATATTAACTGCCAGCCATTAATGGACACAAGTAATGTCACTGCTACCAATACCACTGATTTTTTTTTTTTTTGTAACCAGAAGGGACTATAAATTAGTTTCCCAGCTGCATGGCCACTTTAAAGACTTTATCCTAATGTTCTGTTTTGCGGTGACATGAGCTCTATCATCATAAGAAGAACAAATCAGCAATTAGTCTGCGAGAGGCATCGCCACGGAGGTAGAACAGCCCCTAGTCAGAGGGAGAGGGAATCCTTTACAATGAAAGGCCCCCGGGAGAGTCGGGACCTGGACCTCGTGACGATGATTGATGCTGGCACTGCAGAGACGCACCACACCTCCCCAGAAAATTAAAAGCCTATTTGGTACGGTACTAACAACACATCGCATTGATATTGTCTCATTACCCATCAGCACAGGGTCCTCGTCTTCCCATTTGTACGGTGTTAGGGGAAAAACCCCACAGGACAAGCACTTTCTTCCTTTTCTCCTCATCCATCCCAGAACATGCTCGGAAAACCTGAAAGTTGAGCAGATTTAAAGCCCCTGTACCCTTCCTTGTACATCATTATTATTATTACACAGATTTATGTCTCACCTAAAAGCTGGGGGTCTGCGGGGCTGGATGCTGCCCATGCACAGCCACGGCCCGCGGGACAGCTCTCGCTCGCCGGAGCTGTGCCTCCTCCCAGCCTGGCACAGGGCGATGCCGGCTCCACGGCCGCAGATTACAGCTGGCCGTGCCAGCACCATCGCTGAGCACCACATGCCCAAACCACCTCAGGGATTTGCATGTGGCCATATGAAGGAGCCATGCGAGCGGGGAATCGGCTCGTGCTGCAGACAGAGCTGGGGGGGAGCGAAGAGGGGGTGCTCAGGGCAGGGACGTGGGAAGGTATTTGCAAGAGGGGCAGATTTAATCTGAACACTGCAGTTGCCGAGGTGCAACTGGCCCTGCTGCCAACTGTGAAGGGCCGTCGGTAGAAAAGTGAAATATTAGAGCTTCGGGGCTTCCCTGCCCCCACTCCTTCCAAACTGGCATCTGTTACGTGTTGGGTTGGAGCAGCAGATGCCTGGTTGCAGCTAATGACAGCAGTAGTCTGTTAACAGATGCCACGTATCTAGCAACAGCCTTTGTCTGATCAAAACACCAAGTGCTGATTTAGCTGTAAAGGTAGCGGGGCCAAGGCCTTTACCTCCCCACAGCCGGATGGGTCTGAGCAGGAGCAGCGTTCTCACTCCTGTCCCTTCCTCTGGTGCCAGAAGAGACGCAGCTCCAGGGGCTGGCTGGACCGGAGCGTACAAACCTGCTCATCCCACGCAGAGCATGGACCGGGCGACAGTCCAGGATGAGCAGCCCTGGTTTTCTGCACAAGCACTTTGCTGGGTGCTAAACCCAGCGGAGGAGCGATGCAGGGAAAGCACCGACTGTAGCGCCCCTCTTCCTGCTCTCCCTGCCCTGTTCCCTTCGGTGCAGCCAGCCGTGCGCAGGCAGGAGCGTGTGGGAGCCACGGCTGTGCCAGCTCTTCCTTGCTCTGGCTCTCCCCATCCCACACAGCGCACCCAGCCTGGCCGCTGGCACGTCCCCCACCCTGGTTCATCCTTCTGCTGGAGCTGCTGTGGTAGGGGTGACATCTCCACCACCGTTAATCTGCTGGAGAGGCTGTTGCTGCCCTCCTCGCCCCAAGCAGCAGAGGGGATGCCCACCTCTGCCCAGGACTTTATGGACAGGGCCTTAAATAAAGCATCCCTATGGCACCAGGAGCCATCCTCCTTCTGCTGTGGCTGTTGCTTGTTAATTCAGGTCCAGCCAATGTGGTGCGCAGAAAGGGTCAAAGTAAGGCGAGGTACCTCAAGGGTGCTGGACATGTGGCCAAAGCACTGGGCGTACAAATAAACAGCACGGGGTGTCTCACTGCTGCCCAGGAGCATGCGGGGCTCCCGTAAACCTCCACAGGCATTAACTGAAGAGAGCAAAGGCCCAAGCCTGTGCCCGTGAGAGTCCCGAGGGCTGTGAACGGCTCCGGATCGGGTCCTGAGGGCATGAGCGCAGACGCTCATTTTTCAAGGCTCACTCCATCAGCCTTCCCATTTACATTTCCCCAGCCCCGCCAGAGATTAGGCCACATTAAACATCAAGGGGTCCATTCTCCTGCCCACGGGCTTCTGCCTCTCCCAGTGACATTAATAGCAGTGACAAGCCTGTATGCAGAGCAGAGGAGACCCCTAATTGCTGAACAAATTACATGTTTAAAATCAAACCTGTCTCTGGGAACAAGGAAAACACAGCGCTACTCACAATGGAGAACTTCTGTGCTGCTTCGGAAAATATTTAAATAACAAGATTAATCCCCTTTCCTTCAAATTAGTTAATAAAAATTGATTTCTCTTGGTGCTGAATACCTATTTTCACAAAAGCTACCTTTTAGGGGTACTTCCAACCTCCTAACACAAATAAAGCTTGAGGCCTGGTCAGATTTTTTGGGGTCTTTCTATGCAAAGATGAAAGCTTGTCCTCCCTGGGGTGTCTGTGCTCTCCGTGGAGAGCCTGGTATAAGTCCGTGGTTTGCACAGTCCGTGCTTGCACATTATTTCTGAGAGGAGGCAGGGAATCTGGATGCAGATATCAAAAGCACTTGATCTGGAGGTCAGTGGTGACGCAGACCTGCTCCAGCATCTGTAGCACCTCTCCTCCCGGGAGACCCTTAGAGCTGCTCTCCCATTGCGCAGACAGAGAAGCCGAGGCAGAAAGCAGCCCGTTCCACCAGCCAGCCACCCACCCACCGCCAAGCAGCCTTCCTCCTCTCTACATTTCTACTTCCTTGGACTTATTGCTCTGCCACACTAGATAGGCAAGGACAATACGGTGAAGAACCAAATGAAGAGAGTTTTTAACCAACACACAGGAGCCTACAGGATAATTAAATGACAAGACTTATCAGCCCCTGTGGGGCATTTCCATTGTATAACAGATTAAAAAATGTTTCCTTTCCAAAGAAAAAACAGTCGCTGA
>VZTV01056069.1:30055-40287 GCA_013400875.1 Anhinga rufa
AAGGCACGGATGGTCTCCTTCCACAGGTAAGCCCTGCTTTTCCCCAGACAGACTTCAAGTTACCGGTGCTGTACAACACTCAGCACTAAAAGTGACAAGCCACAGCCATGGGGCGGCAGGACCTATATATTTATTCCAGGTCATTTTTCCTGCCTTGTCCTATAGAGGTGGAAAGGTTTAAAGTTCCTGTTGCCTCTTGCCTGGAGAATCCCGCTCGCTGTAAGATCCTCAACGCCACAAAAGCGGGGCCGGCGCATTCTAATCACTTCCCGCGCAGCGGGAGCTCATCTAGCTCATTAACTGAGCTGTGCTCATTGTTTTGCCCTTGCTTAAGCAGATACAATATTTCTACTGTATTTAACACAAACCCCATCTCAGCTGCTCTCTCCACACATACACGCACCAAGGGTCCTGCTGACAAATCTGGATGACAGATTTTTTTTTTTGACAACAGATAAATATTTTGGCTGTGGAAATGCTTCTTTCCCATCACAACTGCCAGAAGGGGAAAAGCCAAACCACGCCAAAACAAAAGCACGTGCAGGGCCAGGCCTGCCAGTGTAACGCTGCTGAAGTCAACAGAGCGGCCACAGGTCGGAGGAGCTGGCTCACCGCATGGTGCTCCTGGGCTGGACCTGCCTCCCAGCCACCCTGTGCTTGGGGGAAAAACTGTTTAATGCTATTCAATGCTGGTGGGAGAGGCAGTTATGCACCCAGCATGCAGCATGCTACGTGCTGCTCCGATGCTGGGGAAGGAGGATGGACGTTGGCCTGAGGAGCCCGTCACCCAGGCAGGAGCCCAGCTGGGACGGGGTGATTCCCTGCAGCCAGCTGCCTGCGGGAAGCTGGGCACGTGCGTGTCCCGCTGCCCTTCCCCTTTCATCTCTTTGTGTCCAACCTTCCTCTGCAGAAGGATATTCCTAGCAAAGTTTTACACACTTCATTTGATTTTTTTTTTTAAATTTCCAATCAAGAGGTGAACTTGTGAAGGATTTTTTTAAGGTTGCCATCCTTAAGAAAATGCTATTTCTAAGTAACTTCTATGATTTTTGGGGAGTGAGTTTTATACAGTTTGTTCATCTCGAGGAATCTCTTTACCTTCTATTCTTCCATCTCTGTCTGGTCTTCAAGATATGCTAATCAGTGTGTAAGTATATCCTTTCAAATAATTATCATACATTATACTCTACTCATCTCTGTATAATTTCCTCATATGCATAATCGTATTTGACTTCCTTATGAATGTAAAAACCATCTTACCTTGGGCAAGTTAATCTTCATTGATTGAATATCAAATTCATTTGAATGTGTTAGCAAAGCCTTCTCCCTCCCTCCTGAACAGGAGAAAACGGAAGAAATACACATTTCCTATCCTGGTGCTGAAGAATTTGTGTATTTATTTGGTCTTTATTTCTCATTTTGCTCTTTAAGTCCCTTTCTACCTGCCCCACTTCTTCGCTTTCCCTTTTACTAAAAATTTAAAAAGAGAAACCCCAAGTAATAACAGCGCTTACTTTATTTTCAAATGTAAAAATGCTTCCTTCACTCCATGCTTGCGAGAAGGAGAATTAAGGAACCACAGAACTTGGTTAATAACTAACTTCAAAAGGGTGGAAAGCAAAGCCAGAAGTCCTTAAGATGAAATGCAATCCACCCAGGAAATGCCAGCGTGCGAAATTAGTCTTTCTCCTTAAAGCTGTTTGTGGGTTTTGATAGCACGACCCCCTCACTGCTCCTCTGTGGGTCCCACCAGCACATGGGTTTCAACCCAACATGCTGCTTTGGCTGTAATGGTGGAGGATGTTGAGGAAGGTGTGACTGACCCTGACACCGCTCCTCCTCCTAAACAGACTTCAGACCTCCTGGAAATCTCCCCGCACACCCTTCTCTGGGGCTGGGTACAAGGCTCCGTGAGAAAAATGGTGCTTTCATGCCCAGGAGATGGATGAGTGACATCCCAGCCCTGGCTTTCAACAGGGAGGGGTTTTCACCTGGGACAAAGCCAGGGCCTCCTGCAGACGAGCTCCTGTTTCAGGGTGAATTGCCCTGATGGTCACCTCTGCCAGTCATCGTGCCACTTCAGCAGCTTGTCGGAGCTATGAGCTGAAATAGTTAAAGCATCTCTCATACCAGAGGCAACTCAAATAACAGAGTCAGAGCTTGTCCCCAGGATGGGAGAAACCATCGCTGGTGCGATGCTCCTGCTTTCATTTCCTTGTGCTCCACCCTGGCACTGCGCACTCAGGCCAGCTCCCCTCCTGCGGTCCCTAGTGTCACACACAGCTTTACCTCCTTGGAGGACAGAGACGTCCCCGCACATCTCCCATGTTTGTGCCTCCCATCTGCAATTGCTCCACCTGAGCCAGCTGGCCAAGAGCCTGTCATGTGCCCCTTTGCCCCCGAGCAACCCCCAGTGCAGAGCCCTCTGCCCCTGCTAGGAGAGGTTGGTTTTACAAACCCTGCTTGAGCTTTGGGGCAGGAACCACGCAGGGAACTGCTCACAGCTGTGCTGTGTCGGGGCAGGGATCCTGCCTGCATCAGGTGGAGAAGGTGTCCTCCAAGCTGACTGCTCAGCTGCTGTCTCCAAGTCCTAGGCTACGAAATACTCCTAGCTGAGTTTAAAATTTTTGAAAGTTTTGTTTTGCCTTAAAAAAAAAAGGTCAAAATAATAACAAAGCAAAAAATTCATGAATTCCAATAACATTCAAATCTCCCCCAGATTAGGCTTCTTGCTGGCCTCAGCTGGAGCAGACACTAGTAAATCAGCACTGGGGAAATGCCCTGGTGATATTTTCTTATCCAGCATTTAGGAAGCAAATTATATTATCATTTAAAACCCAGCGTTACACATAGCAGAGCCCTGCCAGGCTCCAGGGCCTAGGGGAGCAGCCCAGCACCGCTCCACCAGCCATCCCACCCACCCGACCTGCAGTGCCTCCGCATGGGGCTTTGCTGTCACGTCCGGCAGGGTGGCGAGTGGGTGCAGCCCTGGACACCTGTGGTTGCCTTCCCTGCAGTGCCCTTTTCCCCCTTTGTACACTACCATCAGTAAGACGCGTGTTTTGTTACTCCCACACCTCCGATGGAGTCGCTTTGGACCCTTCTGCAAAGGAAGCGGGACATCGCCCCCAGGGCCACGGCCAGGCGGCGCTGCAAGGAGCGAGACCAGGCTCGGCCTAGGGTTATAATCCTGCAGCAATGCCTGTGCAGATGGATTCCTGTGCAGAGTCCTTCTGGCTCCGCCGGGAGACCTGCCCGCAGCCGGTCCCCAGGGGACCTCCCTGAGGCCACCCGTGTGCGAGCCGCCTGCCACGCCTGCCACGGGCCAAGCCTGTTTGGGGTGCGCTGGGCGCGCGCGAGCGCGCGTTACGGAGCTGTGCAGCACACCGGTCATTTAGCTGTGACTTCCAGACATCCGACAGCTCGGCTGGAGTTACCGCTACGAGTGGGCTGACGGATGTCCGGAAATCCAGGCACGGGGCCAAGGTCCACGAATTCTGGTTGGGCAAAACTTCCAGGCTGGGAAACCTGGACATATGGGAGCCCCTGTCTGTGCCGTTGCAAGGCCTGAGCCAGGAGGGCGGCAGGACCAGGATCGTCAGGGCTGTATCTATTTTCAGCTCTGTTTGTACCAGGAGGTACAAACGTAGTGTAAAATGGGTAAGCTGTTTTGGGGATTGGTAAGACATCAGTGCGGCATGCAGACGAAGATTATATTATGATTAATCAAGTTAATGTACTGTACATTGTTAACACTAAAGTTTTCAGAAGACGTGTGCCCACTTTGCGTGTGTGAGGTTTGATTCCTCTTGATTAGAATGGGCTAATTTCCTACAAAACATATGATTATATATATATATTTTTTTTTTTTACTTTTATTTTAAATTCCCCTGACTCAGTGAGGTATTTTGCTCTATAGCTCTGGCAAACACTTCTGCACAGTTCTTCAAACTCCTTCCTCAGCCTGGCCCAGTCTTTCTACACAGCGAGAGCCCGATCCAGCAAACCCCAGGTACTGCACACAGTGCTCCCTGCCTGAAGCAGTCCCTTGGAGGCCAACAAGATGCTTCAAAGCTCTGTGCTGCCACAGGAGAGGCCCCAGGAGACAGGGGACATCAGGAGGCAGGAAAGCATGACAAGGCTGCCTGGTGAGAGATGGGAACTGCAGCTGATAGAAAGTTTGGGGTATTTTCCTCCCTTTATACCAGTACCGAAGTTGGCCCCTTCTCTTCTGGAACGATCACTCCTTGCTAAGCAGGTCACAGCACAGATTAAGTACCCTGAGTACATTTTACTCTCAAAGTGGCGATGACCTCAAAGGAGGTAAAACGCATCATCCCACCCTCTAACCCAAACCCCGCATGTGGTTGGAAACAGTAATTTTGGGTGCTTTCCCTGAAAACTCTTCCCAAGACTTCACTCACCCTTGTGCATATGCACAAAGGGGCACAAATGCCGGTCTGGTGGAGGTCCCCTGGGAAGGTGACCAGGGGGCTGGGGACAGGGAGTCGCTTTGCCACGTGGATCATCTATCAGGCCCCGGACAACGCCTTTCAATGGGGATTTAATGATGATGAGCAGCAGACCCCTTCCTGCTTTTACGTCACCCCTGGGAGGCTGCGGAGAGACAGGCTTTCACGGCCGGCTTGCACTTTCCCTGACCCTTGAACCTCGGGGCCAGCACTTTTATGGGGATGAAGCGACACAGTTCCTGTAACCTGCCTCGGGGGCCCTGAAAAATTAGACTGAATCAAAGCAGAAAATGAGTTTTCATTTATCTTGTGATGATGCACGAGGTTACATGAAAGACAAATAGCTGCTTCTGACTCTTCCTTTATCATTGTCACTGCAATTAATAGGCTGTGGCCTTCGTTACTGTGTTAGTACTAAAGAGACCGTGGGCCCTGGGGGACGTTAACGAGAGGAGAAAAGCAGTCCAATCTTCTAAAAGTTCTGTCATGTTACGATATGCTAACCTGTTTCTTTTTAACTTGCTGTTAAAGTGCTGGTGACTCGGCCGGACGAGCAGAGCACTGATGCTGCCAGAGTGAATCTGCCGCCTCCATCAGTGGCGTCATGGGTCCCGCTCCCTACGGCTGGGGTGGCGGCGAGGGCCGGAGGGGTGCAGGGGACATGGGCAAAGGTTCCCTGAGGCTTGATGGCCTTCAGTCGCCCCCCTGTGCTGCAGCGGCTGTCCCCAGGTTGGGTAGTCCCCAGCTGGCTTCCAAGTCAACATGCGAGTTGGATGCTACCACTGGGATGGTGGGAGTTCAAGTTTTCTTTCGGGGGCTGGCAGGCCTCCCCAGGGCAGGACTATTCTGAGCACGGGTGTCACAAGCTGCCCTGGCAGTGCAGCCATCCCCCAGCCCACACTGCTGGATGTTGCTTTCCAAGCTTGCTGCAGCCTGTCCTTGCTCCTCCGTCCCAGCAGCGAGGCCACCTCCACCCCATCCTCTCCCAAAGCCCGCATGGCCTCTCTGCTCACACCACCACCCTGAGACACCTTCTCTCCTTCATTATACTGCATCCCAACCATCAAATTCCCGTCCTGACGGAGTTAAGAAAGCAGTCGAAGTTATTCCCACCATCAGTTATGCAGGACAGGGAGTCATCTGTCACCTGAAACATGTGCACAACCACAGATCTTTTCCCACCTCATAAAAGCAGATGAGCCGTGCGTGTGTGCTTGTGTGGCGGCTTCGGCTGCGTGCCGAGAAGGATGCTCGAGCTGAAAGCCGGTCCGGGGGACGCAGCTGGGCCTGTCCTCCTCACTGGCTCAGTGTTGCTGAGCCCTGTGTGATTTATTCTGCCTGTTAATGCCATCTGCCAAGTTTTCTGACTGTGGCTCCAAGTGCCCAGAACCATCTCAGATTTTCCTATGGCCTCCATCCCCCCACCGCTGAGAATGAGGATCCCAAAGGGTTTCCAACTCTCCTGTCCCACCAAACACCCCCAGGGACAGCACTGCCTCTCCCAAGGCTGCAGTGCTGAGGGAAAGCTTCTCCCCTCACAAATAACAGCAAAAGGGAGGAGTACAGACACAAAGTGATACCATAGAGCTGACACTGTGTGGGACCTGCTCACAGATTCCCATGTCAGCGACAAGCCTGTCCAGAGTATCAGAAAACCCTGAGCTTTCCTGTTACTGGTTTTCTCAAGAACAGCTCAGAGCATCCTTTGCTCAGGCCTGGAATAAAGCCCAGCATTACAGACCAGGCTCTCCCAGCCTGGGCTGCCCACCTGAGGTGCAGACCCTGCTCTGAAATCGGCTGA
This sequence comes from Anhinga rufa, assembly GCA_013400875.1. Classification (NCBI taxonomy): domain Eukaryota; kingdom Metazoa; phylum Chordata; class Aves; order Suliformes; family Anhingidae; genus Anhinga; species Anhinga rufa. Next base: position 36,329 of record VZTV01056069.1, read on the forward strand.
GCGGCTCCCCCAGGACCAGCCCCACAACCCGTGTTCACACCTAATCTGAAGCGGAGCCGTTTTGGTTCTCCCCTGCTGCTTTCTCCAGCTGCCAGGGACAGGCTCTGGGACAGCTGGACTGGGACCAGTGAGAACCAGCAATCCCATCTGGAGGGAGTAACAAAGCAGAGAAAGTCGCTGGGATTCGATGTGCAGAGCCAGACTTTTCCCCTGCCTTCAATTTGAGACACCAACACATTTGAAGCTCTTTATACATATCTCAGACAAACTTGGCTGTATAATTAGAAGCTTAAGTAAATCTACCCCAAATTTTCAGAAGACTTTGTGGGCTTGTGCTCACATTAATTCAGGGGTTTCCCATTCAAAGCTAACTCTGCACTGTAACCTGGTTTTGACCTTTACCATTAATTTTTGGTGCTAAAACACTTCAAAAGGCTTTGGTATAGCCTATTCTTATGTGATTGCAGCACTATTCTCTTTAATTGGTGCTTTTTGAGGTTAATTGAAAAGGTATCCATGATTGGCAAATCGAAATGAAGAGACTTTTGCAAGGATTAAAGTTGTCCTGTTTATCTGGGAAAATGAAATTGCCGTGCTGGTGACGTACATTCCCTGTGCCACAGCTCGGGTATCCCCACGTCCTTAGCTCCTGTAACAGCAAAATAAGGGGCCATGCAAAGGCTGGTCTAGACCAAGAAGATGCTATGGGTATGAAGGCTCATTTTAATCTAAATGCAGTTAACATGCTCAGAGTCATTTGGGATAAATGGGATACTTAAGGACACATGATGGCTAATCTCTGCTATGACATTTGTGGAGGAGGAGGAGGAATAATTTAGATGGAGGGTATTGTACTGCTCACCAGTTATCCCCTCTCTCCCATCATAAGTGGAACTAATTGTCGGAAGGATAGCTGAGCACACTGTTGGCACCTCCTGGTCAAGGGTCCTGAGATATCCCGCCAATGTTCTCCAGCTCCTCTGCAGATGCATTGTTGACCCCATTTTGCAGACAGGGAACTGAGGCAGAGCATTGCAATATAGCTTTGAGATGGTGCTACAGAGCCTCTGAGTTCAGACTCCTGGTGCACTTGCAGGCAAGAGAGCCAAAGTGGTAGAAAAAGCAGGAGAGAGTGGCTAGGCAGCTCACTTACCGGCAGGGATACGTGGGCAGGGGGCAGGTACAGATCCTGACACTCACCTAACTTCCCAGAAACAGCAAGGGCTATTTCTGGGGCTTGTACAGCAGGGCTTAGTCAAGAATGGCTAGGGTTTCTGAAGTTTATTAGAGAGATTTTTTTACACATTCTTTTAGATGCAGATTCTAGGCTTTGCACCTCTCATCCTGTTGCAGCTCTTTCAAGCACCAATTTCTTGATCTGCACTTGAAAAAAACATCACAAATTATCAGCAGAATCAAGAAAGCCAAAAGGTTTTCAGCTGATTTTCCACAGCCTTTGTTCAGCAGAGACTCGGCAAAGCCCTGGCTCCGAGTACTACTGCTCCCCGACCGTCACTGCTAGAGCAGAAGTAACGATAGACGAATATTCATCATACCAATCATTGCAGCATGGGTTTGGGGGAACCACAAGGTTGTATAAGTGTGAAAACATCACTCCTTCCCAAGTCCTGACCCCTCTGAAGGCAAAAGCAAAACTCCCTTTGACTTAATGGAGCCGGGATTTCGCCCCTAGATGGCTCTAGGATATAAGTTGTTTCAGGCTATGCTGAAGGATGATTTGCAAATCTGTTCCCTGTTTGTGTCACAGCAGTACCTGAGGGTCTGGGTATTTCCTACAGACGCTGGGGGTAGCGGATGTCCCTGTCCCCGAGTGCCTGCACAGCCTGTGTGACTCGGTGCCGTGCACGGTGTGACGCCCCTTCGCACGGCACGGAGCCCCGGCAGTGTGGCAAATGCTAGAGACCACAGAAGAGACTCGGCGGCACTGGCAAGCACCTGGGTGTTTGTAAGCTGCTGTCCTGAACCCAAGACAAAACCTCAGTTACTGTAAATGACCCCCCTAGCTCTTTATAGGCTGCTGGTGCCGTAAGCAGCAGGGCTGGATTGGAAATGTGGTTCTTGGGGTTAAGAGCAAATGCACCAATGCATCACTTTGGACAGACAAGATGCGTGTGGAAAAGTGTCAGATCCCGGGCAGGGAGAGGAGGAGGGAAAGAGGCAACTTAGGGAAAGAAGAAATGCAATAGCTCTTCTCTCCTGTTCTGCTGGTGAAGCTTTCTCCACCTACTGGTAATTAAAATACAAATGATATGGCCAGGATATCCCTGCCCGCAGAGACACATTGCCCATTTCCGCCACAGAGATGAAAAGTTTAACCACCATTAATGGAGTAGTGGGGAAAACGTTGCCATATACACTCCATCACATATTTATGATGCTTGAAAAAAGATCAATAGAAGCTATATGCAAGGGTCTATAAATTTAATGTAGCATGATCATTTAGTATCAGTTGTTTCTTAGATTAATAACACAGGGACGGGCCGCAATCCTGCAACATAATAAAGTAATGCTGACTTTTTAAGTACAACATGCATTGAGTTGCCTCCATCGTCCTGGTCCTTTGCTAGACGCTGCCTAGCGAGAGGGACTCACCCGCTGGCGTGCCTGTGCCACCCTGGCATACCGCAGCCAGAGCCAGCACCACCCACTGCCGCTGACTGTGCTTTCTTGGCCACTAACGTACACCAGCAGCAAGCGACAGGGAAGAAGCTGTGCTGTGAAGATGTCCTCGCTGCGAGCGTCACGGCAGAGGGACGAAACCCTCCAAGCTGAGGGCTTGCTTCCTCCAGCCTGCTGGAGGCAAAAGTGTTCAGCATCCCCCCGCCTGCGCTGAAACATCCCTGCCTGTCTCCACGGGCTGCGCAGGGGCCAAGGACTGGCTCTTCGCATTGACCACAATATGTTATGGTTCAGTGGAAGGACCTTAAACTTACAGACAAGGACAAGGCAGTAAAAGATGAAGCACCTGAACCCCCCATTTCCAGATTACTAGACCCCAGGTGTGTGCTAGGGAGCAGTTAAATTTCATCATTACCCTTTCTTCTATAGTATTTTTTATAGTCCTTTTTACTACTGGCACTAAAGGTGCCGGACGCATCCCAGGAGCTAAGAGGACATCACTCGTCAACCTGACTGCTCACTGATATAAAAAAATGACAAGTCCTGGCTTAATCTTTCTGATAACTGTGTTCTGCATGGCCCATCCATCTCCATGGAGGAGTTTTGGTGAAGCCGGAAGACAAGAACATCACAGCATTTAAGAATGAAAAATTAAGTGCCCTTTTTGAGCACAGCATGGAGCTTATTACCGCAGAAGTGTTCGCCTGCTACTCCTCAGGTTGTGTGCATGTGCCTGCACTTGTCTGGAGTGAAGCTCCTGCTTTCAGCCTTTAATAATTTGGCTGCAAACAGGAAAACAGAAAAAAACAGACAGACCGACTGGCAGATTCGAAAGACCTACAAATCCAGAGACCTCTGACTTCAAAGCAGTCAAACCCAGGGATGCAGGGCCACAACAAGCCTGCCTACAGACTTCCAAACCATTGCTGGGGCTCTGTGTCCCCTCGTGGCAGCAGAACCATGCAGAGAGCTCGCGAGAGCCTCAGAACAGGTTTCCTAAAGCTCCAGCTCTTAGTTTCAGGGGTAAAGAAGAAAGTTTGATATATGTGTAAAACCAGTGGTCACGGAGGAAAGTTCTAAAATCTGGGCCTCAACAGCTTAAAGCAAATGCAGAAAGCCCCTAAAATTATTATTTCTCTAGTATTTTTTTTTTCATTCTGCAAGTTGGCATTACTGAACTTTATCCTGATGTGCCAGTTAGTCCCTGAGCCCTGGGGCAAATAGCTGCACCACACTGAGCTCCCGTTCACTTGGAGATTTTTAAAAACACAGGTGCTAGCTGCAGATATTATTATTGTATCAGAAATTAGGCTTTTTTT
>VZTV01056082.1:1316-11337 GCA_013400875.1 Anhinga rufa
CTCTGGGGTTGGTGCACGTTTGTGGTATGTGCACTCAAGCATAGCACTGACTGCAGTAAAATTACACATTTTTGGTTGGGTGGTTGAATTAATAGCTAACCTACAGTTAAGCTGTGAGAATATATTTAAAAGCAATGAGCTCTCTGGAAAAGATTTTTGCTTATAGTTCTGACTATAGAAATGTGGTATTCATTAATTTAGAAACCAACTTCTATTCTATTACTATACACACTCCTGTATCTATATTTTTCTATATATGAACAGCCTTGTAATGAGTTTGATAAGAAAATATCAGAGTCAGTTGAAGATTTATTGGTGACGCTGTGGAATTGTCCTGCTTTGTCTAAACTACTTGTGAGACTATTACGATGCTCACCTATATTTAAACAGCCTGACTGAAATAAATATGGCCTGACTTTCACCCTGGATGTTTTCTGTGCACAGCTTTGGTCTTTGATGCATATACAAGATAGTAATTAATTTGCAGTTTCATTCACTAAGAGAGATGTGAAATGAGAATGTCTCTAGATAGATAGCAATTACTGTTTTACAGCACACCACAAGATTTTTAAATGGAACACCATCTCTTTACACAAATTGTTTTCCTAAAGATCAGAGTTTGTCCTTCTACCCCGCTATCTCTTCCTCTGGAGTTTGCCTGGAAAATCTCCCGTGTGATGGGAAGAGGAGGGCCTTCCAGAACAACAATCCGTGTCTTAGTGCACTTGAAGCATTTGTAAACAACTCACAGTGTTTGCTCAGAGGTATTTTTTTTCCTGCTGTATTTCTGATGAATGCAATGAATTGTGAGGGAAATTAAGGTCTCCTAAGTACATTTTAATTTAGATGAAAAATTATACATTATTATACCATACTGGTGATTGTTCTGACATAATTGATTGGGAGGGCCATCCACAAAGACCAGTGTGAAAACTTGACTTTGAGGAGACTACAGGAACGGAATTAACCATTTAGAAGTGTGATGGAAAGCAGTGGCCTGGACTGGGAAGGAGAAAAACTGGATTTTGGTTTCAGTTTTGCCATTCTTTGGGGGAACCACCTCCTTTTCCTGTGCCTCTGTTTTCCCTCAACAAAATGGCAACAGAAATTTTTATTAATTCATGATCCTTGAAGTAGCAAATGAGAGACTTATGCATTGGAAAGAGACTTTTTGCTTCACAATATCTAAAAGGTCAGTGATGACACCAATAGGGGAAAATTCAACTCCCCTTGTTCCCTACTCCAGTGCAGTACCAAGACTGCAGTGCAACCACCTTTTAATCCTCTCCAGCTCCGTGTTCAGGCTGTTGGTTGGATGAGTGGTTGCAGCCCTGCAGCCTGTCTCAGTGCAAAGGCTGGAGCTGATGGACTTGGGTAATGCTGATTTTGAATCTTTGGTTGATGATCTGGAGAAGTCCTGTTGGTGCAGGGGTTTTGTCTGGCTGCTTTCCTTTTAGTGCTTTATCAGGCAAACATCCATGATAGACATTGACTGGCGGGAAAGAATTTTCATCCAGTAGACCAAGTCCTCACTTGTAAAATAACTGTGAGACATCCCTAGCTAGTTTTCTGCTTATATTTGAAGGAAACTCTCATATCATTGGGCTATGCAGCCCAATAGCATAACAAGAGTAGTTCTTAGCTGGTGCTGTAGAATAAAGTAAATGTCTTATCATAATAGCACATAATCTGCACAACCAGTTATGCACTGAGGGATAGGAAGTAATGTGCTCCTTCCTGACCACCAGAACCAATCAACATATACTCTGAAGCATAAGGTCTGATTATCTTTAGGCCATAATTCTGCTTGCCCAGTTGCAGGTGGTATTATTAATAGCTATAAAATAAAATTTTTCTGTTCATATATGTTTATATTACAACATTGTAAACCTCCATGGCCATCTTACAGGGTGAAAATGCAAAAAAAAATAAAAGAAAACAAAACAACTAACCTGTCTGTTCCCCAATTCACCATTACTTCCCTAAGGAACCAGTATTGTGTTCCCAGACATCTTCCACACACCTTATAGCAAATGATTTTCCACCCCCCTCTAGGTTTTGGGGGTTTTCACGGATGTAATTATAAATATTTTCATCTTCCCTGGAGAGATCATCTTCTGTTGTAAAGGTAGTGTCAAATGGGAGACCTTACATGAAATGTTATTACTGTTGCAATAAACCAGCTATACTGCTGTTAATTCCCACTCACAATGTGAAGGCAGCCCCTGGTATATTCTGCTTCTTATATTTTTAACCCTGAGATACCAATCATGGAGAAATAAGAGTGATTGGACTAGTGTTTACAACTCCCAAATTGCAGGGATTATGGATAGCAATGGGCATCCAGAAGGCCAAACTCATCTTTACAGTGACTGTTTATAGCAAACTCCTTCCAAAAGGCAAAAGAGTGTGGGAAGGGGAGAAGAGAGGGGAAAACTTTTTTTGGGTGAAACAGCAAGTCAGTGTAGGAACCAGGGCTTCACCTCCCCACCTTTACTCCTAACTCTCAGTGTGGACATCTGCATCTTAGCTGACTGTCCTGACTCCTGTCTGTAGCAGCTGGGAGGAACAGTCCTTCACAAGCACACTTCACCTGGACCCTTTAGAGATGTGATGAGACAATCTTGTGATGAGATTACTTGCAGCCACCCTTTGCTTGTGCTGCTTTCACTGATGGGCAGAAAGTGGGTTGGTGTCTGGCTGAGATGGAGAGATCTGCACTGTGGATGTTTACTCTGGGCAGAAGACACTTGCTCCAGTGATCTCTGTATCTCATAATTTTACATGTTTAAAAAAAAATTTTACAGCAGCATATTGGTTTGTTTTCAGGAAAAAAAGATACTTGTGAGTTTTTTCAGGATTTTTCCAGTTCTCAGTGAGGGTTAAAACCTCACAAGAATGAATCTTCATAGGGTAGCTTGAGAGATCAGTGCCATTGATGAATCAGATATTGTTAGGAATTGCAGAGATAGAGGAAAAAGTTGAGAATAACGGAAACTTAAGAAAAAGAATTAGCTTTGGGAAGAGTTTTGGGCAAGTCATTGAGATTACTTTGAACTGCCTTCCCTGTGCTGCTGAAACACTCAGTGCCTTATCTGCCTTCAGGAAAACCTGCTATCCAGAGGACGCTGTGAAATCAAAATGTTTCTTGTGTTAGGACAGAGAGGGATATATCTCACCTGGAATTGTGCAATCCAAGGCAACAGACAGCTTTGGTTTATTCAGACGCTTATGAAATCATTGCCATAAACCTTTACTGAACTGACTTAGAGGATGCATTACTTTGACTGCAATGGATTTATGCTATCTCCAGAGAACCAGCTGAAAGTTCACACCCTACATGATCCTGTTGGGGAAGAAGAGCAGACATCACTAAAGAATGCATTTTGAGGCAGTTTTGAAGAGACCATTACTGACTTTTGCCTAGCACAGGTGTTAGCACATGCTTGATGGGTCTTAAAGCAAGCCCTTAAGTCTAAAGCCAACTATAGCAAACATGTGTAAAAATGTCCCATCTTGACATGAAGTGATGGGGTTTTCTCTGCACTGCCAATAAAAGATGGCTGGCAAAAAGGCTATGTATGTCTTACATTGCCAGAATAAGGCTTAAGACATCTTTATCTGATGCACAAGATGTACACTGCTTGATCTTCCCTGGGCTAAATGTCATCCCCATGAGAACAAATGCTCTGCCTCACCTCTGCATTTCATAGCCGAATGCATGTATAATAATTACTTCTACTCAGGTTTTTACTTCAAGTGTCCAGTGTCCTTAAGCTTTCCTCATCATCATTAGTCTCCTAAATCTTTTAACATATGAGTTCCTATGAGATGCTTCTCTGTTCCCCGACCCCATTTAGTCTTTTTTTTTTTTTCATATATATGTGTATAATAAAGCACTGAGCTCAAACTGAACACACTCTTCCAATTAAGGCCCTACCAGAGCACAGCTGAGTGGAATAATTGCCTTGCTTGTTTTACATAGAATACTCTATTAGCAATTTGATCTGGGACTCAGCGTTCACCCAGAATATTTGGTCTTTCTTTTTTTTTAGCCTTCAGCAGCACATGAAAAGACAGGTAGAGACTCTGCCAGGCCAAGTCTCTGAGATTCCAACAAGCTGTTGGTAACAAGCAGTGTAGTCTATCTGTTTCATCTTTTCCATGCCTCTTGTATTTGAAGGATTTTGCATCTGCTTATTTTATTACCTTGTCATCTTTATACCCATGGAAGGTATATTTTTTTCCTTGAGCCTTCCACTTAGTTGCAGCACACTGTGTAATGCAGTGCACAGGATGAAAGCTGTTATCTGATTTGAGTTTAATGTTCAAAAGTCCTCAAGCTGGTTTATCTAAAGATCCTCCCTGTATAATTGTATACTTAGAATTCAGCTGCAGTGTAATAGGGCAAGCGCTCTGTGTTCTGTCTGGAATTACAGAGAAGATACTATTTATTTTTAAGCAAATAGGAATGGGAAAAAAAGGGAAAAAATTACAACATAAGAAAATGTATTCAGCAGAGTTTCAGAAAAACCTACCCCAGGGTTTGATGTATGCTGGAATTAGATTGGATTTAAGGGCAGTGAATAGGAGAAAAATCAGCAGTCTGGAGAGATGAGGATTAAAACTCAAAAGTAATAGAAAGACTTTAGGCAGCTTTAATCAAGGAATCAACCCTTTTGGGCCAGGTGCTGTATAAAAATGCCATACAAAGTTTCAAAGTGATCTTGGGATTTGAATCTAGCTCCTGCATGTATTTCCCTTTAGATGCATTTTAAACCCACTTTATTAATATAATGAAAGCAAATTACTTAAATGAGAAGATGAGTTAACTGATTTCAGATGATCTAAGTCAATTGGCTCCTAACCGGAATCGTCACTGTGCTCGTTCAGGATCTGTTAATATGATCTTCAAATCTGAGGCTGAACATATTGTTGTTATGAAAAGTATTTACAGCCTCCAGCTCAAATACGCAGTGAAAACACGCCAGAGAAGTAAAACAAATAAATCATAAAGACAAAGAAAGAGGAGAAAGGAAGCTCGACTATGTCATTTTATTGGGGGAACAGAAACACAGGGAGATTAATGGTTTCATTTGAAGTTACAGCACAGTTTGTGACAGGATCAGGAACAGAATCCAGGTCTTTTGTTGAAAATTGGATTTTTGATGAAAAACTTCATGCACTCTCTAAATTTAGGAAAATTTCACTTCACCTCAGCCAGGAGTACCTTTGTCATGGTTTAACCGCAGCCAGCAACTAAGCACCACGCAGCTAGCTGCTCGCTCACTCCTCACACAATGGGAATGGGGGAGAGAATCGGAAGAGTAAAAATGAGAAAACTCTGCATTGAGATAAAAACAGTTTAACAGGTAAAGCAAAAGCCACGCATGCAAGCAAAGCAAACCAAGGAATTAATTCACTCCTTTCCATCGATAGGCAGACATTCAGCCATCTCCAGGAAAACAGGGCTCTGTCATGTATAAAAGTGACTTAGGAAGACAAACACCAACACTCTGAACATCCCCTGCTTTTTCTTCTTCCCGCAGCTCTATATGCTGAGCATGACGCCATATGGTGTGGGACATCCCTTGGGTCAGTTGGGGTCACTGTCCCAGCCGTGTCTCCTCCCAACCCCTTGTGCCCCCCCAGCCCCCTCGCTGGTGGGGCAGGGTGAGGAGCAGAAAAGGCCTTGGCTCTGTGTAAGCACTGCTCAGTGGGAATCAAAACGTCCCTGTACTGTCAACACTGTTTTCTGCACAAATACAAAACACAGCTCCATACTAGCTACTATGAAGAAAATTAACTCTACCCCAGCCAAAACCAGCACAACTTTCCAAGAGAGGTGGCATCTTGGAGGCAAAGGGAAGAGGGGTCTGAGCTCACATCAGTTTCTGTCTGCCTATTTTCCCTTCATTAAAGAACTCATTTTAGCTTTGAATTCAGTGGCTGGTTGATGAAGCTGATATTCAGTGGTCAAAGCAAGGGTGTCAGGCCAGGAGATATTTTACAGAAATTTTGTTAAAAGAGTATTACTTTAAACTGCTGTGAAATTTTATGTATTTTTACTGGAAAATATCAGCCCTTGTTAAAATGATAGTTAAAAAAATCTCAGATTTAGCATTCACAGTGATGGAGAACACTTCTCATATAAAACTGTGAAACTCCTGTAATTTCACACCTGTCAATACTAAACCACCATCTTGTGAAGATTTTACTAGAGAAAGAAAAAAAATTCAATAAAGCTTTTGCAGCATTTCTCAAGCAATCATGAAATGTCCTGGGGTATAATTAAGAAAAAAAACCCTTCATGACATTTTGGGGGAAATATATATTCAACTCTGCTCACACAGTTCCAGAAATGAAATTAATTCTACATAAAATGGTAGCCTCCTTAGACTAAGTAATGAGAATAACTGTCTGCTGCAGAAAGACTGAAATAACAATGAGGGTTGGTACAATTTTAATAGGCCATCCCTGCTACTCTATTCTGGAGACAGGAAAAAAAAGGGGGAATGGAGTAGGCCACAGAAACCTCCTGCATGGTTCATGGAGACCTTCGCATCTTTTGTGACCATGGAAACATTGAACAGACACAGAAGGGTTGCTCTGACCTGCCAGCAGTTCCTGAGCTCATATAGTAGGCTGCAAGCAAGTGGCATGAACTTATACCTAAGGTGGGATCAGGGTTTAGGGTGCAGTATTTATAAAATAATGATTAAAGATCTTCCACTGAGCCAGCATGGTAAAGGCAGGCTGCTTTCCATAGCCAGTAGTGCCTGGGAAGGGATGCAGTTAGCAACATGCTGAGCTGCTCCTAACTCACCAGTCCAACCAAGCTGTTACCCAGCTGAGGACAACTTTCAACGTAACTTCAAAGCAAGGCTTGAACTGACCCCTCTAAATGCTGAGATACCTTACAGCCTCTGCCACAAAACCCTGCTGACATGCTACCTTCCTCTGTATTTTCGTGCCTTCCTGTGTATCCTTGTTACAGAAAAACCTACTTTGCCACAGATAGAGAACACTGAAACATGCCTGTGTTAATGGGCACCCACATGCATACCATTGTCTACAGTCTCAGAGAATATTTGCTATGGTTTGTGGTTTTTTGTTTTGTTTTGTTTTGTTTGTTTGTTTGTTTGTGTTTTTTTTTTCCTGCAGAAATCATTTGACTGCTGAAAAGTCACTGGAGTTTTTTCATACACTTCTCTTTTGCAGCAGCAAGGGCATAAAGGTGCCAATGGAAAATTGCTTTGGTACCTTGAACTGTAAATGATGCTGTTTTCATGATTCATCAAATCCGTCTGAAGCAGAGGTGGCATGTCAGCAGGGCTAGGCAAAGTTTAGAACATAATAGGGCCCAAGAGGTGAGAGACACGTCTTTCATTTCAGTGGAGCATCTTTGAAGTGACTGCTGGAAATAATTAGGTTCCTTGATTTCCATTGCCATTTGGTGCTCTTCACGCTAATCAGAGTAACTGCACATTTGAATGAACTGAAGGGAATAGAAGTATTTCTTATTAGAAAGAGCCCATAACAAAGATAAAGGTCTCTTGGCTTCAGAATTCGTTGTCCCTGCAATTCTACACCGCACTCCATGTCTGGCCAAAAATGAGGTGAAAAAATGTGTATTTAATATTTATTAAAGAGCCTCAGATCTTTATAATCTTTAAACTTTGGTCCTGCTAAATATTCCAAACTCTTTTTATTTATTAATAAATGTTTCATTCTGTCTCTTCCAAAACCTGAATGAAGAACTTAGGTCATACAGCCTGTGAGATGAATCACAGAGGGGAAATTGAATAAAATCTGATTTCTAATCACTTTGAAGGATTCTTTAAGGACTTTAGGGGTCCAGCGTTTAAAGAGGGGAGTGGGAGTTGTGATGTCTGACCTTTCCCATCCAAACTCAACATTAATTTATAGTTCTTTTATGATCCTGAGCACATCAGCTTCACCTCTCTGTATCTCATTTTATCTATATGTAAAATTAGAAGAGTAAAAATATGACCCTATTTTACAAAGGTGTAACAGGTCTTAATAAATTTGTGATATTAAAGTGCTGTGAAGGCTTTGCTTTATAAAATACAGGCTATGTTTTCAACAGAGCTCAGCTCTTATTTAGACACCTCTGCAGGAACCAGAGGCATTGAGGATGCCTTATGTCCTGAATCTTTGCAAGTATCTGATTATGAGAATCTCAGTGTTCTCTGTGGGATGCTGAGCTCTTAAAGCAATCCAGATTTTACTTATATGCCAAAATTGGAAGTAAACTCCCTTGAAAATCTGTTCCTAATTTGAGAAATTTGAATGTAGGGGAATCCACTCCTGAGATCTCTTGATCCTATAAATGAAAATAGTTTGAAAAGGGACTTGTCATAGGGCTTTAGTTATATGGAGGCCTCACTGAGGACAGTGGGAGTTTTGACATGGATTTCTAAGGAGCCACAATGTTTCCTCCACGGGGCTCTTTACTGAACAAGTTTTAACAATGAGATTAGATGAGAAAACTTGCTAAGAAAGAGAGACCAAGTAGCATTTGTCTCAACAGTTAAGAAGGTCTCCATTGCTTTTGATTTACTTATTTCCTTACAAGTACATTAGTCTTTCTGTTAATAGGTGTTTCTTAAAGATGAGACAAAATGTTTGTTTCAGTTACTTAAAATGAAGAGAGAAAAAAAATGACAGAGTGATTGAAGGCTTGAAATTATGCTTGTTATCTGCAAAATATGTTGGTTTTGCCCTTTTCTGATATTCTCCTTATTCCTACCATTCCTGTGGTGTGGAATTGTCCAACTAGGACATAATTTGAAGTGTGTTTTTATCCCATGAACCTCCTGTGGCTCCTTGGCTGTAGCCAAAACTCTGAGGTCATGGAAATCAGAGCAATTTGAATGATGTCTTCTCCAACAAAAGCTGGTACCAAGGCTTCCACCTCTTCCCATCCTTGCAGGATCACTAATGTAGACTGTAGAATTTATACAGCCCCAACTGTGCACAGCCAGCCCTCAGGACACTTGGGCATAGAAATCCATGTATGTTCTTTTGTTCCGGAGAATCAATGAAAGCTTTTTGCAGGGATGCTCTGTTTTCCATGCAGGTCTTCTTCTCCTTCATCATACTTTGGTGTTGCTATGAATATGGATTCGTAAATATGCTGATATCTGGGGACACAGATATTTAAACATGGAAATCTAGGGCAGCTCCATTGGAATTAATGTTTTCTCCAAAGTTTTACTGAACTAATGGAATAGATAACTGCCTTCACTTTCCTTACAAGGTGGAGAAAACACTTGCAATGATCTGCAAGTCTGGATTGCAGGATGAAGGCGGGGGGGCCAAGCAGAGGTGTTAGAGCTTTAGAAACACTCAGTGTTGAGCACTGAGGTTATTCAGTCTCTGGGAAAAAGAATATAGAGAGTACAAGGTAAAAAGTTATTTTTCAGGAGGCCAAAGTAAGAGGGCATTTTAAAGCAAGAAATACTATTCTAACATAGGTCTTTCTAAGATCTATGACATGTATCCATTTGTTCATGTAGACCTGTGAGATACATGAACATATAGTATACTCAAGATAGAGCCATACATGACATGCTGTTTAAGCATGAGATTCATCTCCTGTTGCTTTAAAAATTTGGTAGTTTACCTAATTCAGCTTCCTAAGCTTCCTCTGTAGGCAAGGGAGAGGCAGACAGCTTCTCTAACAAAGGTTTATAAAATAGCATGAGCAACACTTTAGAGTTGTCTATCCATCTTTATGCTAATAATAAAAAGAGCCTGGACAACTACCTTTAACAATTCACAATTCACATAAATTCAGATTACTGAAGTGAAACGTGTTGCATGCTAACTGTAGCGATTGCTATCTTCTTGGAGACAGGCAGAATTACAGCATCTGTTGTCACCAAATCCATGTGCTACAACTTTCTCTGAGTGGCTAAGTTTTAAGTTCATTTAATGCTTAGTCTGTGATGTTTCTTTAAAAAGAAAAAGCCCTTCTTTCATCCATAGTTAATTT